>JAHWFP010012161.1:102581-126608 GCA_023313725.1 Lithobius niger | reverse complement strand
TATCAAACGCCAAGCTATTCCCACCGAGTAATAGTTCGAAGGTTAAATGAAATGTATGAAAATTGCTTACAGCGCAATTTTCAATTATTTCATTTAACGTTTGAAGTATTAATCGGTGGGATTAGCTTGGCGAAAGAGCTTGGCGTTTGATATCACGACTTCACACGTCCGAAAAGCTTGGCGGGAATCCTTAACAAGTTTTGTTTTGGGGTAGATATCAGTAATTTTTCGTCCAAATTGATGAAATCCATTTTGAAATGCTAATCTAGTTTTCTGGTCCATCTTTTTTTTGGTTTCGTTAGATTTTGAGGTCAGCAGTCACCTATTTTCATTTGATTAGCATTTTTATTAGTATTGCAGTATCTCCTTGCAAACGCATGAATTTTTTGTCAGTTTGGCATTGTTGCATAAAAACAATGTTTAAAACAATGTAAAACAATCAATTTGGACCTTTCGAGCTCCCTAACCCCTTAACCACTTGACCAATTAGAAAGGTCCATATGACTAAAGGGCACATCTCCAGAGCAATACCTGTAAAATGAGCCAGCTTTATTTACCGCATGGAAGAATTTATTTTCGTGATACAAAAAAAAAAGCGTTAGTAGTAAGAATTGGCAAATATCAACGTTATTCACGTCTTTTTTTCAACAAGAAAACGTTAAGCTATGGGTCTAACAGTGATTTTATGTTATCAGACGACCAAAGTCTCCCGATTAAACAAGTTTCAGCCTTTTCTGTCGTATTGTTAGTTATCCTCAGATGGCTGAAAACAGCCAAACTACCTTTGCTGTAAAGACACAACGTGTCTAGTGGTCGCCATGCTCATATATACATTACCTGGATGTCATGGTTTTATATTGGCGGGCGATACACTAGTGTGTGTCTTGGTTGCCAAGTGAATCTGACAATTATAAGTTAAACTTTTCATTGTGCAATCAAACGCAATACAACGTCTGCTACAAGATGAACAAGAATACAGCGACTAACCATACTTATCCATGTACATTTTGATAAGTAAAATGAAACAATCCTATAACCCCTTTTTTTTTACGGCACACTTGACGTTTTGGTTTGTAATTTAGCTTTGTACCTCTCGTATGCTACTTATCTCTCATTATAGGCCAGTGAAAATAGGGATGTAAAAGGAATTAATTAGCAACAAGCTGAAAATTTGTGGGATGGTTTCAGGTGGCGTGCTAAACATACTAAAACTCCCCTGAAATCCGACCATTGCGTTGTCCGTCATCTTGGAAACATGGCGTCCGAAAACGGTTTTTTCAATATATCTCGGTAACGGTTACTCGGGCATGAAAATATGTTCTGTTCAAAAATGTACAGCATTCAATTTTCTACAAACGATTTTCTATCCATTTTTCAATGATTCAGCCAATAAACATTGTAGAAGAATGTTGAGCTAATGCCACCATCTTGGAAACATGCGCCAGAAATATGTTTTTTCAATATATCACGTAAAAGGCTGCATTACCAGTGTTAGTAAGGGTCGACCTAGGATTTCTGTGTTAAACTTTCAATTTTGAGAGTCAAACTCAAACTCAAACTCCGTCAAAAGTAAACATCTTTAAACCAAATTTGGAATTTTGTAAGAGGCTGGTAAGCATTAGACCCGTGCTACCCGGTGGTCAGAAATAAATACATTTTGACGAAAAACTGGAAATCCTCCTACAATAACCCATGTGATGATCCAGTGGTAGTATGATGTACGTTTGCTGCTTTGCTTTATGTTGAAAATTATTTTTCTATTTAGTAACATGGCAGGGTATTCGCAGCAGAGAGCATTACTGGTTATCCTCTACCGTAAATCTACGAAATATAATAAAAAATTCTAAAGCATCAAAAGACAAAATGCCAAACTTCACAAGAAAATTATGTTCTTAAAAGTTCCATAACAATATTCTAAGAACAAAGAAAACCTGCTACTACCGTTCATACACACGTTCTGTCCGAATAGAGAAGAACTAAGTTAACCACCGGGTAGTAAGGGTCTAATGCTTCCCAGCCTCTTACAAAGTTTTGCACCTAGACCCTTACTGTCAAAGCTTGTCCGTGTTCCTTCTAGGTTTTGACTTTTAGACCCTTACTCTAAACATTTAGCGTTCCGTTTTTGTTTATTAATATAATGTTTAATCCGAAATTGTAGAGCAAGGAATTGTCTGCACAGTAGGTTCTATTCGTTTTTTTTTTAATTGTGTCAATGATTCAGCAAATAAACGAAGCCAAAAAAATTACGCGCCATGTGGCCCCCAATGCACTTCATATAATTGGGTGGCTCGGGGCCCAAAATTGATAGAATTTTTTACTTTCTGTGAAAAGCATGAATACATATGAACAGTTACTGGAAAAAATAGCTCTGATAGTAAGTTCAAAAAACCCCTTGGGGGAGGTGGAGGGGGTGATTTACCCCACCAATAACGGTAATTAAAGTGATTTTAATGTTCAAAGTATTCCTGCGAGCCCTGTAATAGCCCGAAATGGATATGCTTAGGATTTTCTGAAAGGTGGGTATCTATCCTTTCCATCAATCCTAACCGAGAATGTTTAGCTTAGAGACAAATACAAATCAAGGACCGTGGTAGCGGTCCTTATGTAAGCCTCAGCATGAACTTCCATGTTAAACGTCAAACTTTGAACTCCTATAGTTTCGCCCAGAATTGACATAGACCAGCGAAATTCGGTATTTGAAGTCGTGTCGTAACTATTTCACCGCATTACATATTTTAATGACAACAATCGAACCGTTCGGCGTCCACAGCATGGCCATTTCTTGATGGTGGTGTTGTTGTTGTTGTTCGGACTCTTTGTTCTCACCTGGAGATCGAACCACTGAACCGATTTTCAAGTTCTATAGCTTAAAACGTAGATATGGACACGGCCTAGGGCCTTTCGTACGCTATTTTAATCTAACTACAATATTCTTTACACGGAAAGGCAAATGGGCTGGAACATTTGCTCTCACCTAGAGATTGAACCAATGAACCGATTTTCAATTTGTATAGCTTAAAATGTAGGTATTAACACCGACCAGGGCCTTTTGGACAATATTTTGATGTGACTGCAGTATTCTCGTCGCTAGAGCAAATATTATTGTAGAGCACTGGGCAGAAATCATTAATGTTGTTGTTGGGATTTTTCCCCTCACCTGGTGATCGAACCACTGAACCGATTTTCAAGTTCTATAGCTTAAAACGTAGGTATGGACAAGGCCTAGAGTCTTTCGCAAGCTATTTTAATGTAACTACAATATTCTTGACACAGAAAAAAATGTAGGTATTAACACCGACCAGGGGCTTTTGAACACGATTTTGATGTGACTGCAGTATTCTCTTCGGCAGAACAATTATTATTGTAGAACACTAGGCAGAAATCATTAGGTGGAGTACAAATTGTTTTAAATCGAGCTAAAAACATGAAATTGGTACACAAATCTTTCTTGACAGTAAAAATCGAACCATAAATGTCCCCCCCCCCTTCAGCGCCCCCTCCCCAGCACCCCAACCCTCTGTACCCCCTCTCAGGGACTTGGGCAATAAATTCTTCCAGATCAACCTCAAAATATTAAATTTGGTGCAAAAGTCATTTTTAGCAGCATAAATCGAATTGGCCATGGAACCCCATGAAATACTCCCAAAGGACCCCCAGCACCCCCTGTGCCCCACACTGAGGTTTTACCCACACATTTTGTGCAAATCGAGCTAAATTCTTTGCAGTAGAAGTCGAAAAAGCCATGGATCCCAACGAAATACCCCCTAAGGGCCCCCAGCGCCTTCCTGTGTCCCCCTCTCATGATACAGGTGAGTATGGTTGGGGGACAACGGGGCCATCGGGGGGTATCTCGAGAGATTCCATAGCTAGCTTGATTTATTAGCTAAGAATTTAGATGTCTACCAAATTTCATGGCTTTTAGCTCGACGTTTATGATTAGCCCAAATTCTGACTCGCATCAGCTGTACTACACCTGAAGTTCGAACCAATGAACTGATGCTCAATTTTTACAGCTTAAAACATTGGTATGAAGAAGGCCTATAGCCTTTTGAAGCTATTTTAAAATGACTACAATTATTATTGTTCTTCTTGTTGGGGAAATTTTGCTCTCACCTAGAGATCGAACCAAAGAACCGATTTTCAATTTTTATAGCTCTTAAAATTGAGTATTAAAAAGGCTCTGGTATATGACAGTTGTTTTAAGGTGATTACAGTATTCTTTTCTGTGTTATTCTTGCTGAAACAATTAAAAAATAATGCATATTAGTATTAAAAACGCTTAAGCGTATAAAATACGGATGTAAGCCTTAAAAAAACTTAAAGCCCTAAAGGAACAGATATTAGAAAAAGACATGTAATCCATCAGCGTCGCACTAATACGTGTAAAAGAAGCTCCAGCTTGTTTTTTGGGTCACTAGAGATTCTTTTACACGTATTAGTGCGACGCTGATGGCTTACATGTCTTTTTCTAATATCTTTTCCTTTAGGGCTTTTAAGTTTTTTTAAGGCTTACATTCGTACTTTATACGCTTAAGCGTTTTTTAATACTATATGAGTATTACAATGGCACTCAGAAATTCAAAATATCCACATACACCAATTACAGCTACACCTTAAAATAGCGTAGGACGGTCCCTACCTAACCTAAACAATTTTAGTTAGGACAAATGAAAGAATAGCTCCCCACCTTTCAGAAAACCTAAACATGTCCATTTCTGCCTATTAGAGGGTTTGCATGGTCACTTTGAATTCGAAAGTCACCATATGCTTTCGCCGCTACGCCATTACCTCTTCGCCTTCAAATGGGCGTACGACGGTCCCGACTTAAGTTATATAATTACCGTTAGGATTGATGGAAAGACTAGATCCCCACCTTTCAAAACATCCTAAACATGTTCATATCGGGCTATTATAGGACTTGCCAGTTATTCATCAGACTTTATGAAACATACCACTGGATTAAATAGTTGCATGCTATTTACTGGAATGATTCATCACACAGTTTTACTGCTCTGGGCATGGTTAATAAAGAAAGGACGTTACCAGTTCGCTTCAGTTTAGTGTGAATAATTTAGTGAGAAAAAAAAGTATTTAAAAAGAAGCATTATGTCCACTACAAACACTCTCATTAGCCAAAAAGAACTACTGGAGGCCATTTCTGCTGATAAACCATGGGGAAATACGTAAATACTATCATTTAAATTCCTTTTCAAACAAACAGAACATAAATAAAATACATCTTCCTCAGAGATATTTAAGTTAAAGCAAGATTTTTGGAGGAAACTTGAAAAATCTAAATTTTTTGCCATTTGTAGTGCATCTCGATGCATAAAATTGCACTACTAGGCCAATTTTTGACCAAACTGCCGCACTTAGCAAAATGTTTGTAGAGATAACAAAGGCTACAAATTTATTTTCTTAAATTATGTATACAGGTGAGTTTCTTGCAGGGGCAATGGTTTGGAAGGAAAAGAATAAAATGTGTGTTTTGGGGTCAAATGGCGGCCATTTTTCCAATATGGCAGACAACGCAATGGTCGGATTTTAGGGGACTTTTAGTATGTTATTCGGTGAGTATTTCTGGATATGTCTGCCAAGTTTCATATTTATGGGAATTTTTTCCAACATAAAGTTTTAATTGCACTAGACTACCATAGTATAGTATGGAACAGTTTTGAGGAGCAACAATTCAGCTTCACGAGAAACATGCAACCGTATTATCAGTCAACGAAGAACTGTTTCTCAATTGAGAACAAAAATGAAACGACTCGGGTAACAAAATTGTCGAAGATTAATTACAAAAATTTTAAAGTGAGGGAAAGGAAGGGTGCAGGATGAAGGAGGGAGCAAGGCAAGGGAATGAAAAAGTAAGGAAGGGAAGAGTCGGAATGGATGAGGGGAGTGACGAAAAGGTCAACAATGTAGATGCAACTGCTGTGTATGACTGTTTTGCCGAATCCCGTTTCGTCGAATTTTAATCAGTGTCTTAATTTTCGGCTAAACAGGAATTCCCGTTTTGCCGAATAATTTGTTTGCCAAATTACGTGCCTCACTCGCGCTGCCGCGCTCTCTGTGGCTAAACATGTAATATAAGAAATCGCAACTAATTACATGTTCCTTCCAATAAGGGATGCATATTTTAAAGTTTTTAAAGTTTTCAAGCTTTTAAAGAATATTTTGATTCGGCGAAAAGGGTCATCCCCTTTCGCCGAATATTAATCAAAGCTTAATTTTTAATCTGAGAGAAACTGGAAAAGTTTTCGGCGAAATGGGACTCTGCGAAACGGGTATACACCGCAACTTTTCCCCCTTCCCCTCCTCGACCTTGAGGAATCTGCGATTCCCCACCCTAGATAAAATCTCAAGCTCTACTCCACATGTCAACATGCATTGCAATGGTGGCAGCTCAAGTAATTCACAATCATATCAAAAACCAAAACTGGTAAAAGGGGCCGCTAAGTTCCGAATGGTTCGGCCCTTCAAAGGAGTGATATCAACACACCAAAACATTCGCCAACTTAATCGCACCGAATAATACTTTGGACGTTAAATGAAAACTTGAACATTGCTACCGAAAGTAGCAATGTTCTAGTTTTCATTTAACCTTCGAATTATTAAGCGGTGCGATTAAGTTGGCGAATGTTTTGGTGTGTTGATATCACTCCTTTGAAGGGCCGAACCATTCGGAACTTGGCGGCCCCTTTTACTAGTTTTGGTTTTTGATATGATATCACTCCTAATTGTGTATTGACTCCACTACCGTGCAGATAAGTAATAAAGTGCCACGTCAACAAGAAATTGGCTTTCAACAATTTGTTACTACCTTTTGCCTACAGGCCGAATTATTTTCAACTTAGTCACCTCTTTATTGGCTTTTGGTTTGGTTTTAATTTTGTTGTAATTTGTTTTATTTAGTTAGTTTTGATGTGTTGATATCACTCCTTTGAAGGGCCGAACCACTCTCAACTTGGTGGCCTCTTCACCAGTTTTTGGCTTTGTTTATTTTGCTTTGTTTTTACACTTGGTTTATTTTTCGTGAATTGGACGTGAATACAATATCTATGCAACGTTTAGATTTATTGTGATACACTAGTGTGTGCCTAGGCACCTACGTCAGTATACACGTTCTCATTGTCGGAACTTTGGCCGTCCAATGAGACGATGCCGACAATACTAACAATGGTTATAACAATATTTTCGTACTTACGCGCCCTCCCACACCATCTCTGTTACGCCCCCAGGCTCCAAACCATAAAAGGTACGCAGTTCGTATTGTAGTGCACCCATTCGTCCAATTTCATAGCTGGAAGCCGTCCCGTTATCTCGGAATCGATATCTAGGTAGCTAGGTAGTAACACATTTTCAACGTTATTGAGGGGCAGATTTTGTATTGAAAGCAGCATAGCTGGCATTCAAACACGAGTTAATTTTTCTCAGGTGGGTCATTGCTCTCGATTTCAACACAATTTAAGCTTTAATACCGCATTATTATTTTTCCCTTATGTGCCCAACTATGCTTCAAGATATAAGACAGTGACGCATTGGTGACAATTGAACCTTGATAATTGAATTGATGTGATGTTTGTTGTGATGTTTGTTGCCTAACTAGACGCGACACACAAGCGTGTGTCTAGATCACATAAGTATAGCACTAAGTTCAAATCACACGTTGTTTAGGCAATGAGATTTACAATCATTTGAAAAGAAATTTTTGAGGCTAAAACTTACATCTTTCTGCGTAATTAAAATGCTAAGCGCCAAGTGTCCGTCCGGCTGGCTGACTGGAGTGTCGCAGGTTTCAAATGTGAACTCGGGACTAGCTGGCTAGCTGTGCGGGTGTTTTAAATGTCGTTACGTTTGTGTAATATGAATTTTCTTTTGTAAATTATAAATTGTGTGAATTGTACCTAGTATGAAATGCACATTGTGCGTTCAATACATTTTTTCACAAACGAAGCCGAACCTGGCTTCCAGTATACAATTAAAACATGCAAAAATAAAACTTAAAACAAATTATAACAATATACTAGCTAAAAGAAGGGAATAAAACTATTTCTAAAACTAATATTAATATATGTACAACCATCACGGTTTTACAGTACTGAACGTAAATAAATTCAGTAAGAAATAAAAGCAATAAAATACTCATCACAACCAGCTAGTAGCCATACTTACATTGAACTTATTTGCAAGAACTGTTAACATCACGCGATACGAGTGTTTTAACATTAGTTTTAAGTTTGCTGTAAATATTTATGGTTAAAATGTGGTTTGGAAGTGTATTAAAAATATCAGGGACGTAAAAAGCTGCATCAGATGGTGTGGCCATGACAACAAACAATGAATGACTATCTTGTGAGTGGCGTATATTCTGTGCTATTATCAAGACGGTTCAATGGTTATCTTGGCTACAACAGGACAATGACTACAAAATATGGCAATGGCATGCCATGAAACTGAATTCAGCAAATATTTTGTTTTATGGCACATGAAAGTCACAATCCACCAGACAAAATTCCTTTCAAATATCTTTATAAGGCAAGATTTATAATTACCTCATATTTAAATTATCTTGGCCAATCAAGAATCACTGCTATGCAAGCAGCAAGAGATGCCGACTAAGGTAGGAAAAGGAAAACCAGAGATCCAGAAGTACAGCACAATGCATCTGCAACTTATCTAATATTAAAGGCTACCTTTTGATTTTACATGCAGTCACAGAAATGAAAGGATTCGACAGAACTTGTTCGTGTTTTCAATCTGGAAAATGCCATAGCTGATTCCATAGTCAGTGCAGGAAAACGTTTTTCTCCTCACTCTGTACGGTTCAGCAGACAAATTAAAATCATTGAATGAACACAGATGCCACACTTTCACGAGATCCATGGCACGCTGCCCAATTCAAAATCAATGGCAATTGTCTGGTCTACCACGTATAACAGAAGCAGCCCGCGAAGATTTCCTACGTGCTGTACCATCAGGTACAACAGTGACTTGGACATGAATTGACACCTCGGATTTGGGGTTGGCAAACGTTGGAGAAGTGGAAAACGTGAAGTGACCAGCCAGTACCTTCCCGGGTGCACAGAATCTCGTGGTGGTGCACTCACGTCCCGACTGACAATTGAGATGTGTTTGAGGCATCTCTCCGATCCGGGATATCAAATGGCGAGGAATTCGGGGTTGAACAATCATCAATGTCGTGAACTGTGAAAAATGTTGTTCATAAAATAGTGGCACAAACTGATCACTGGATTAAATTCCCTGACTCTCCGAATGCCATAATGGAAGCCAAAATGCTATTGCAAAGTAAATACCACTTCTCAATTGGGATTGGTATAGTGGACTGTACACATGTTGGGACACCAAAACCGAGTATCTGTGGCAATGATTTCGTAAACAGCAAAACAAAGTGTACGCAGAACGGACAAGCAACCAGTGATGCGTGAGTTGGCCTAGCTCCATCCATGACTCTCGGATATGGAAGAAATGGGAAATAAGGCAAGTCATGTCAAGAACAGCACACACAGTACTTATTGCTGATGACGGGTAAGGAATAGAGCCATGGCTCATGATCCCATTTCAAGGCACAAACGATAGGATTCAGAGAAGATTTAATGGACTTGTAAAAAGAGAAAGGATCATAATTGAGCGGTGTTTTGGCCAGCTGAAGCATCGATTTCCCACTATACAACACGTGTGGAGACTGCAGAGTCAAACTTATGAATGTACAGTACTTAGATAGTTGTTGCGTGTTTCATTTTGCATAACATCGCTAAGAGTTTGGAGATAGAGATTTTGAACCAGGAGAAGTTGCCTGATGATGATGAAGAAGAAGACCATTACAAGGAAGATAACGTGGATGAATGGAACATGCTTCGTTGTGGACAAGAAGTTAGACAAAACTCATCAACAACTATGATAATTGATTTACATTACAGGTGGAAATCTTTGCGATCGTCTTGTTTCCCCGAAAATGAACAAGTAATTTGTATTAGAAGTTCACTGTAAAAATTGTGACTCCTGCATATTAATTCAGAAAAACATTCTCAGTTAAGACGCACGTTGGCTATACAGAACCATCCTCTAAGATTTATGTGTCATTTTCTGTTAGGCGGTTTTTATACAGATGACACTCCATGGTAGTGTTGCACGGTATTAAGTTTTTGCAGGACGGTACGGTACGGTTCTGAAAACGGCGGTCTACGGTAATATCACGGCAATTTAGGAAATAATTTTGCGCTGTTATCCACTTGGGCAAAAAAGATTCAAATATGGCTCTTAGTATTTAATTTTTTTTACTAAATAGCGAAACTTCGCTTTCATCTTGATGGGACGCTGCGACATCGACCATAAATAAAAAATCGCTCGTACGCGCTTGTTAATGAAGAGCTGCTCCCTCCCCAATCCCCCCCCCCCCCACTTTCCGCACTGTGGGCAAGCAGTGGGGTCGGATTTCACTCGCTCGTGCGAATTTCGCACTTTCGTATGCACCTTCGTCAGCACCATAATCACGGTAATACCGTGGTGCTAAAAAAGGAACGATAGTGATACCGTAATTTTTTTTTACCGTCAATACCGTGAGTACCGATTTACCGTGCAATACTACTCCATGGTGACTTTGTAGAGTGCAGATGTACGAGTTAGATGCAGTAAGTTGGAATGCTAGATTAACTGAGGATTACCTGAGGATAATTTTGCTTACAAGTGTTCACTGTTTTAGTTTGGGTCTTACTTGGCGACTAATCACTGTTAGTTACCACGTGACAGAGAAAGTATTAGCAGAGCTGTTCCAGTCTATCGGCTTTACTTTACCTAGAGACCTTCTGTGTTTAGAGCTCCTCTGAGGATAGCTCATTTATTGTAAGACCGTCATTGTATAGTTTATTGCTAATGCACCCAGATGACACATATAGTATGACGGTACTTCAGATTTGTAAGTACTTACTTCTAGATGTTGAAGTTCATTCACCGTTGACAGAGCCATCCAAACATGACATCACAAATGTTGCCTATGGACGTTTCCTTTTGACCCTGTCAGTATGGCTCAGTGGTAGGACCTCAGCCTTTGGTTTCGAAGGTCCTGGGTTCGATTCCCCGCTCAGGCAGTCTGACGTATAAGTCCAAAAGGCAACGCAAATAGATTTGCATCTGTATTTAGTTATTTCTTCTGAGCCTTTGGCTTTCCCGTATATATAGGTGAACTAACATAACATCCACTTGCGCCAGAGATTCAACACCAAGCTCACCACGAAAAGTAAAACACATTTTAAACACAAAAACAAATGAACGGAATTCGAACCAGAACGAATGAGGCCTCACTTCCATTTCCTACACGCAATTTATATGAGTTTATTGTTATTCAGCCAACAGTTAAGAGGTGCAAAAGTAAGGAGAAAAGTGAAAATCAATTTCTGTAAAAACGTGCAACACGTGCAACAATCGCTTTAAAGTTAACTACAATTGCGATGAACGTCGCGAATCATTGCTGCCTTGCAAACTATGTCAGGTCGCGTGAATGTGGCATTGGTGGCGTGCTATAAGATTTGACTATTGGACTTTCGTTGTTGGGCACTCTTGGGTTGTGGTAGGTTCAAATTTTCGGTTTCAACTGTAAAGTATTTTCAATTATTTCGTGGAATGTTCATGGGTTACAGGGCAAGCTGCATGAAATTGAGAAACTGATGCAGTATGCGGATATAATAGGGGTTCAGGAGGCTAATGTGGGCGAGGGGTGTAGTGTAGTGGTCAATCAGGCAGACTTTGTCACTGTGAACAACAAAGTGGGTATTTTTCTAAAATGGTCAGTCCCGTATTTGGCCTTTCCACTTCGGGTGCAAGTTGCTGGTCTTAGGGCGTATGCAGTGTGTGTGTGTGGATGCTTCAGAAGTGGATCACTCTGGTATTCGTTCATGTTACAGGGCCTATCTCGGCGGATCAGTGGTTTTCTTGGTTTGGTCAGTTTCAACCTCCTTTCATGGTGGTGGGTGATTTTAACGCTCATCACCATGACTAGAATTCCGGTCGGGTTGACTCCAATGGTCGCAAGCTTGCGAAGGCAATTGAGGAAGCAGATTTGGGGATAGCGCATGACGGTTCCATAACCTTCATACGTTGGCAGGGAGGGTGTGCTCAGCAATTTGTTCTTGATTTGTTTTTTGCTCCCCTGACTTGGCAGGACTTTTTCGCTTTTCAGTTTCAAATAATCTTCGTGGGAGTGACCACTTCCCGGTTATGCTGGTCACCCCCGGAGCTACTGGTGGTCTGCGCCGTGGTTCTCGGGAGTAACCGAAGGTATCCAACGGTATTTTTGAAGGTTGGTTGTCGGCAAATGTTAAGCCCAAACGGTTCTCGAGACCGGTCCGAGCTCGAGCTAACCCCAGGTGGTGGACCTCGGTGTGTACTGTGGTGGTGCGCGATCGCCGTCGGGCATATCGACATTGGAAACGGCGCTCAAGTGGTTACTTATGGCAGGTTTACCGTAGGATCTCAAAAGAGTCTGCATATCTGCTTAGGGCAGAGCGTGAGTCCTATCCTGATTGCGTCTGCTCGCGAGTTGCTCTTGCCCCTTCTCTTAGTGCTGCTTGGAGTGTTCTGAATCAGCAGCATGAGCGTGAAAGGGTCACGTGGATATATGATCTTGATCTTGGGCGGTGCGATGGCCAATGCATTTTGTTCGCGCTTTGCTAGCGTGTATGCCCTTCCCAGTGGGACACTCCCACCTTTCCTACCGATCCCATCTGAGCTGGGGTTTGGGGAGTCTCCAACCGACGCATCATGGGATGTAACAGAATTTCGGGCGCTCTTGGCGAAATGCAAGGACGGCAGTGCCCCCATAATAGAAGGGGTACAAATAAACGGCTCTCAGGTCCTTGATGGAAGAATCCACTCGTGGATGTGTTGTGCTGTTTCAGGCCTTGGATGGCTCTCAAATTCCTGAGTCTTGGCTATTTACTGTGATAGTTCCGGTTCATAAGGCCGGCTCGGTTAGGTCTAGCCTGGTGAATTATAGGCCGATTTCCCTGCTCTCGTGTCTGAGGAAGGTTTTTGAGCGAACGGTTGTGCGTCGTTTGAACTGGCACCTAGAATATTATGGTTGCCTAGCTCCAACTCAGTTCGAATATAGAGCTAACAGGACTTCACAGGATGCGATCATGTACCTGCTGACTGGCATATATGAGGCATGGTCGCATGGACACGTTGTAGTCGCCTTGTTCCTAGATATAAAGCAGCTTACGACACGGTAAGCATTGCCTGGGTGAAATACAGCCTTCTTAAGATGGGGGTGGGTTCAAAGCTGGTGAGTATTATTGCTGTGCTTGGGGAGCTGTTTAAGTCCAGCGTTGTTTGCAGTTGCCATTAATGATGTTATGGTAGAAATGGGACAGTCAGACAATGCGTTGTGGTTTGAGGGTGAGGATGCGGCCGTTTGTTGTCAGTGTGCTCAGAGGGTTATAGATCTGGCCTCACACCGTCTGTCTGAGAGAGATTTGTTACTGGCTCCGACCAAGACTGAGTTGGTTGTGTTTTACAGGTCCATGAAGAGGCAGAGGTTTCAGGCGACAGTTGTTGTTGATGGCACGATTGTCTCCCAGGCACCCATGGTCAAATATCTTGGGGTCAAGCTTGATGAACGTCTAGACAGCCCACAAGAACTGGCTGGAAGACAGGATTCGGGCGCGAACATCAGTCTTTAAGTGGCTTGTTAAAATTAAAGGGGTCAGGATGGATCGCTCTTGTCAGCCTATAAGACTGATAAGAGAAGGGATTATCACCTTCTTTTGCTACGCTCACGTCAATGTCACTTGCGTTCTCTGCAGGTTGTTGTTAATGACTGTCTAAGAATAGTCACGAGATGTCTGGTCAGCACGCCAGTACAGGCTCTGTGGACGGAGAGTTGCCAGGCGCTTCTGCATGTTCGTGTTAGGAAACTGCTCGTTGCTCTGTATGTCAGGAATATTGGTAGGGGGCCGTGTGATCCGGTAGGTAGAGTACTCCAGGATTAGCTTGATTTAAGTACGGTTGCACGTTCCTTGTTGGGTGCTCCTGGCTTTGGTGCCACTCTCTTGTTGGAGGTAGCTTCATTTTCTCCTATAGATGTTGCTGTGGCATGCCCGTTTAGTCCGTGGACTTGGTGTCTCAGTCTTCTGCCTGTGCTGTCATCTGTGAATGGGGGGAGGGATGCAAACGAGATGCGTTGTGATGTATTATGTGACGCCTCTTTCTTTCGCGACTCAGGGACAGGTGCAGTTGGAGTCGCCATTCCATCCCTCAAAGTGTTTCGTCATTCCGGCTGACGCATGTGTCATCCAACACGATGTGCAAATTGTGCACGATTTCAGTAGCCCTCAATGAAGTCCTGGATCTGGGATTGCCTGTGGTCAGGATTTGCACTGACTCAACAGTCAGCACGGGCTGTTCTGCGGAGGGCCGTTTCCTCTTTAGATGTGGCAGATCCCATGATTTACTCTATCTGTAGGAAGCTGCGGGATACTCTTCCATACTTTGTGTTGACGGTAGAATGGGTCCGTGGACATGCTGGCCTTCCGGGCAATGAGCAAGCTGATGGCCTCGCCAGGTCTGTAAGGACCTCAGAGGTGGAAAGCATGCGGATTGTGTGGTTACCACGATCACGACGTGTGTTGATTGCCACGAAGTTCATGAGAAAGTGGAATGAAGAGTGGCGTACCTCTGTAACTGGGAGGGGGTTGTTCAAGATCCGGTATGCTGCCGGTCCCTAGCTCTTGATAAGTTCATCAGAACGGCTGCGAGAGTCCTTTCACGTCTTCACACTGGGCACTCACTGTTGCAGGCTCATCTGTTTCGTCTAGGGTGGGTAGATTCGCTTCTTTGTGGTGTCTGCCTGGTGGACTTCACCCGTGAACACCTTTTGTTTGGGTGCAAGGCATTCCAAACTCAACGAGTGGCATTGTTGTGTGGCATGCGGACCCAGCCAGTAATTTGGCAGTCTGCTATCTAGCCAAAATTCAGGCGTTTCTCAAGAGTGCCTCAGAAGGGTGGTTCCGTTTGTGCATGAAGTGGGTGTCAGGTTGTATTGTTTCCTCCTTTCTCGTGCGTTCTGCCAGGACGTTATGAATAGTGTATGTCTGGTGTGAGTACAGTTGGGGCAGGCGTTGCGTGGTTTTGTGGTGATGTATAATGATGGTGTATCCTGCTGTAGTGATATATCATGTGGAGGTATAGTTAGATGTAATGTACATTGTATTAGTGTTTATTTTTGTATTAGGGTGGCAGGGAGCGCATGACTATGGGTCCAGGCTCCACGGGTAAATAAATCTAATCTAATCTTTTTTGGGAAGGGGGTCGAAGACCCAGCTTCTAGCGGTAGCCAAATATGTAATAGAAACGGGAGTGGCGCTTTAGGCTAGGTCCTACGCGGCTTCCTCTTCCAGTGTAGCGCTGGGTAGGCAGTTAGTGTTGTTTCCTTGTCTTCAGGTTCTGTTGGTTGTAGTAGTGGTCATTAGAGATTGTTAATTAATTTGTATTACAGATTCGGGCTAATACTCTCAATAAACAAATTCAATTCAATTACGGTGACTCTTTGTGTGCGAAACATCAACAGAGGTCGACAGGACCCAATGGGCAAGATCCTCTTCCACCACTGTAGTTTCGGGCCTGTCGCGTGATATGGATGCACCGTGCTTTAGTGCCACCCTTCTGTTGGGTTTGCCATCCATCTCTCCCTCGACCATTGCAGTTGTTCAGCCATTCTGTCCTTGAACTTGGTGCCCGAGCCTGAAGCCTGTCTTTTTACAGGATGAGACCGGCAGTAACCTCGGCTTGGTGTATTGTGGTCTTCTGTGATGCATCATTCATGTCACAATCTAGGGTGGGAGGTGTTGGTGTTGCCATCCATCCTTGAAAATAATGAGAGCGTTTCGTCTAGCATATGTGTCCTCTAGCACAATATGTGAGATGTGTGCTATATCGGCTGCCTTGGATGAAGTGTTGGATCTGCAGCTCGCTGCAGTTGTTGTTTACACTGATTCGCAGGCGGTTATTGCAACTTTGAAGAAAGCTGTTGCCAGTCTGGATCTGACGGATCCTTTGATCTACTCCGTCTGTAAGAAGCTGTGGGCTGTACGAACCACGGGCCTGCTGGCTCTCAGGTGGGTTCGTGGCCATGCTGATTCACTGGGGAATGAACAAGCCGATGGTTTAGCAAGACGAGCAACTGTTTCCCTGGCCTCTCTGGTCTCCACGGTCGCGTTGTCTTGTGATTGCGTCAGAGTTCTGCAGTCTTTGGAGAGAGGAGTGGCGCAATGCCACAACGGGGTGAGGACTGTTCCAGGTTCAGCCGTTGTGTCACCGGTTCTCTGTCCTGGACGCCTTTTCGTGGGCTGATGCCCGGGTTCTGGTGCGCTTTCGCACTGGTCATACTCTCCTTTACTCCCATCAGTTCCGTCTAGGGTGGTATGCATCCCCTATTTGTGACGTCTGCCAGGCAAACTTCACACGTACGCACTTTCTCCTCGTGTGCAAACAATTCATGAGGCAATGCAATGAACTGCTTCCTTTCGTACATATGCGGCCTACGATTGAGGAACTTATGTCCAGATCCACTGCGCGTGCTTCCTTCTTGTCACTGCGGGGAGTGTTGCGCTTTACTCGGGATGCGGGTGTCTGACTGTAGGCTCTTCCATTTCTCTCCCTCCTTCCTCCTTCTTCTGACATGTACATGATAGAAAGAGACTTTTGTGAATTGTAGTGACAGATAGTTTGCTCTCTGTGATGTTAATTTTGGAGTGTTTCGGAGTGTTTCGGAGTGTTTCTGTTGTGTATCCAGTGTTGTTGGTTGTTATACTTGGTTGTTGTTTTGAGATGAGCACATGGCTTTGGGCCCAGGCTCAGAATAAAAAACATTAACGAATCCATGTATCAACTAAAACGGGACAACTTTCAACAGACCGACGCTATGTTGTTAATTGACAGCAGGATACGATGGAAAGGCGCATTTACTTCGTAGATGCAGACTTAGATAAGTTGAATTGTTTTAAAGTGGGCGCCAACAATCTTTTGTATGCGTGAGCAAATGAAGGAACAATTTGGTGGTGGGTGGTGCGGACGTGAATTGTTTCTAAGTTGGTGACCAGGAGTGGTTAACGCTCATTAAATCCTTTGTAACCCTTTGAAACAGCCACGGAAGTTACCTTGCAGCAGGTGGCTTGCTGACTTTCGCAGTTATACGGGTTTTTTTTAGCATTCAGTGAAACACAAGTATGCATCTTCTCTGGGTCTGGGTGTACTAATGGAATATTGCAAACGTTATTGACTCTCTTAAGAAGGCCAAACACCGGGAGAGGCTATGGCCGGGAGACAATCAAGGAGACTAACTTGCAGTAGGGGGCAAGAAAGGAGGAAAGAGGAGGGGCGAGTAAAATTGAGGGATTAGTCTACTAATGAATGAAATATTGCATACGCGATTTACTTTCCTAAGAATACCAAACATCGGAGGAGGCTAAGACCGTGAGACTTAATCCACCGTGTAGCATGCATGGGTCCTTCTAGTTATTAGCTATATAAACTAAATACGACAGCTCATGATACATACGCAAAACCAACTAGAGGAAAATACATAAGCGTACAATCACTAGTCTGAATTATCATGAGCTAAATACCATCGCCAAAATGACTAGATGACTATTCAGCATGCGTCAAACGAAAACGCTTATGTTTACAATGTGTTGTAAAATAACACTATTGTTTTAAGGTAAAAACGCTATTTTATTTTAAACTCTTTGGTTTCTATATGTGTTTTATTAAGGCATGTGAAAAAAGTGTTGCAAATTGAACGCTTGGATCTGGTTTTAATTGCATTTCACGTCTGCAACACTTTATAAACGATATGTTTCACTTACTACTCCTCAAGGGGTTTCCTGACAAACAAATGTTTCACCTCAGGCCATGTGTTTTCCAGATAAAGACTTGTAAAAACATTTTATAGTCGTGTGTAAAATGTGTTTATTTTAAAATTTGAATTTATTTGCAAGAGCCTTGGCCCATAGCCATTCGCTCTTTTCTATGCCTAAGTACACTCTTAACCAAATCTTAATCCTAACAGCAACCAACAACTACACAAACTCAATCTCTCTTCCCAACAAATCAGTCCTGTACAGCCAGCATGGACAATAACAAGTCCCACAGCATGCCACTGTGTGCAAGTACCCTCGTCTTATTTTCATGCTATTCTCCAAACGTCCACAAGTCCAACTGTTCTTGAAAACACATTCCCAACTGGCACATCCACTGACAAGTTCACTGGCAAACCACAGTCTTACCCAACCACCGTCCACAAGAGTCCTAGTTCCGTGCAGTGTAGCCACCACAATGTCGCGAACCACAACCACGCTAAACGCTCCCCTCATAATACTTCTACTGATCTGCTAATACACTTTCGCTATCCTAGAGGAGGCCGGAGTGCGGAGTGGGGTTAAGGGGAACAAGGGCATCATATTGTGGCACCGGTTGACCTGACATATGCCGCTATCGCGCGCAAACGCTGCACTGACATCCTGCCCCCTTCAAAGGAGAGCAGGCCACGCACCGTTGGGTCAGCCCTAATAAACCGAGAGATGCTTAATCTATGAGGTCGAAGAGCAGGACAGACAAGAAGGAGGTGCTCAGGGGTGTGAGCAGCACCACAGTGATGACACCCAGGAGACTGGAGCCAGCCCAGCCTGAACTGATGGGCCCGTAGTAGGGAATGCCCAGTCCGCAATCTGGAGAACACTTGCCCCATCCAAGCAGGTAACCCATCCATTGGCGACTTCACACATCACCACGGCTGGATCGAGAATAAAGCACGCTCCGTGGCCGAAGCACGCCACTCCTCCTCCCATTTGAAAACACCAGGTTTGAAAACAATTAACAACTAGCAACAAAATTTCTACAATTTGTTTGTTATGCCATTGTACAGAAACAAAACCGAAACGCTAAACCAAATAATTATTGATTGAAGACCATTCGAGAGAAGAAGCGCTTTATTTTTTTTTATTCACTAGGTAAAAACAGCATGCATGCTTGTTTCAGTTCAACCTTTCGCTTTTGTTACATCAGGCCATAGAGCAACCATCCCATTATATCGAGGTGGTAAAGGTTGCTCGAATTTGGATGAGTTACCTTGGGGAATCGTTTTAACCCTTAAAGTGACTAGCGCCGGTTGAAAAGCGAACGAAAATACCATGAAGCCATCTAGTGGCAGAGATATTGTTAACCTTTACAGATTGCTCCCATGTGTACGAGGACGTACCAAATTTTCACTCAATAATTAAGGATACCGTGGCTTGTTTGTTTTGTTAAAAGAAATGCCGTTATGCATTCCTTCGCATGGTTCAAGCAAGTGCTAGATAGTGGCTAGGCTAGATGTTGCCACATTCTACCTACCGTACCTTCAATCGGTGATAGTGCCACTTTAATTTGGAACAACGACTTCGTGTGATTTTTTTTATATGTGTGTATGTCAGTCCAGCGATTCGAGCCATCGTTCTGTCGGTTAGGAGACGAGGACGCTAACCATTGGGCTGTTCTTTCCCACTTTACTCGGAGTCCCACAGGAGACAATACCAGATTAAGAATTCAGGAAAGAACTCCCCCCCCCCCCCCGGTTCTTTGTTATGGTGGATCAACAATTAAAGTTATTCCAAAGTTATGTTAGACGCAGGCTCGGCCGTTAATTTGTTTTACACAATAGACCATTTTCTAGTATATTTCTTAAGCAAAGTTTATTTTTTTTCAGGGAGGTGGTTTGCTGGGGTGAAGGTTTGAGCATGCGCGAGCTAACAGTTTTGACGAAACACATTCGTCACTGACGATGTTGACGTCAATCAAGCCGCATCAACACGGATATTAGCTTGGTATTAGCTTGGAAGCTTGGTATTAGCCAAGCTATAAACTACGAAGCATTATTTTATTATTTTTTTAAAGAAATATTGGCAACGTTACCCGGCTTTTCCCCTCACTTGTCCCTCACGTTTGGCGATGCCATCGGGGACCATTGTGTCCCTGGTAGGTCTAACCTTGGTGGTAAGGCATTCGTGACCCCAACCCAATACCATCAACCCTTCCTCTGCAGCCGAGCCACCGTCTTTGTTTTAAACTTTTAATTGTTTAACTTTTATAATTAAAATTTTTTTTTTAGTTTTAACATCGGACGGCAGCCAGTGACTATCAGGTCCTTGTTATTCCGGTTGCATTTGCAACAAACCTATATAATTATTATTATTATTATTATTATTATTATTATATTAGCAGGGAATGAGCCAAACTGCCACCAACAGTAGTGCGTTTGGTTCGCTCTGTTTGGACGTTTAGGAAGGTACCGAAAGTTTCACTAAGAACAGTAACAACGAGAATATTGTAGTGACACTAAAATAGAATTCAAACGGCCCTAGTCCTTGTTAATACCTACATTTTAAGCTATAAAAAGTGAAAAATCGGTTGATCGGTTCGAGCAAAATTTTTCCAAGAAGAGCAACAACAACCAGAATGTTGTAGTCACATTAAAATACCGCACTTGTTCATACTTACGTTTTAAGCTATAAAACTGGAACACCAGTTAATTGGTTCGATATCCAGGTGTGGTACAGCTATTAAGGGCTGTACTACACCTGGGCTGTACTACAACTTGGGCTACTCATCCACATCGAGCTAAAAGCCATACAATTTGGTACGCAAGTCATTCTTAGCATACTAATCGAACTAGCTGTGGAACTCCTTCGAGATACCCCTAAGGCCCCTCCCCTCCCTGTACCCACACACACTCACTTCTGTGACTAACAAATTCTCTCTGATCGTACTAAAACAAGAATTGCGGTGCAAGTCATTCTTAGCAGTACAAATCGAACCAGCCATGGAAATCCCATGAAATGACCCCCCACCCCAAGGCAACACAGCGCTCCCTCCGTAAGGTTCGACCAACAAATTCTTACAGATCGACCTAAAAGCATAAAATTTACTACACAAGTCATTCTTTGCAGTATAAATCGAACTAGCTATGGAACCCGCTTGAGATACCCCCTGAGGCCTCCCAGCAACCCCCTGTGTCCCTTCCCTGAGGCTTATCCAAGAAATTCTTGCTGATATAGCTAAAAGCATGAAATTGGGTACACATGTCATCCTGCTGTACAAATCGAACTAGAATATGTAGGTCATCAACCTCATAGAAGGAACATAAGGAGCACTGGGCGGTAGAGGGAGGGTTAGGATTGGAATATTTCATGAGCATTCCATAGCTGGTTCGATGTGTTCTGCTAAGAATGACTTGTGTACCACTAATTCTTGTTTTAGCACAATCAGCGAGAATTTCTTGGTCATTAACCTCACAGAGGTGTGTGTGTGGGGGGGGGGGGGGGGAAGAGACACAGGGAGGTGCCTTAGGAGGTACCACGAGAATGATTTAGGTACCAAATTTTATAGCTTTTAGCTCGATGTGCATGATTAGCCCAAGTTGTAGTACAGCCCAGGTGTAGTAGTAGCTATATCAGCAAATTTGTTGATCATCACGCTCACGGAGATGGAGTGGGGGGGGGGGGGGGGCATAAGGGGGTGCTGGGACCCTCTTAGAGGGAGTTCCATAGCTAGTTTGACTTGTACTGCTAAGAATGATTTGTGTACCAAATTTCAGGCTTTTAGCTCGATGTGCTTGATTTTTTTGTATAACAGGGAGGGTAAAAACTGCCTTGTCACGAACTTTTTCCCCCTCTCAAATCTAACGGGCACTACGTAACCGATAATTCAATTAAAGCTGAAATTCTGAACGCACAGTTGGTTTCAAATGGAATTACCGATAATGGTACTCACTACCCATCGTACCTACCACGTGTTCACCCGGTTTTTATTATAAACGAATGTACAAGGTTTACCCTTGAAATCATCTCACAGGTGATAAAAAAAACTTAAACAAAGCCATTCAGTGGGGCCAGATAAATTCACCGCTTTCTTTTATAAACAAATTTGCAGTGAAATTAGCTACCCCCTGGCCATCTTGTTTAATCTGTCCTTTGCTGAAGGTAAGCTACCGTCGATCTGGAAGACTGCGATTGTGATACCTGTTTTCAAGAAGGGAGACGCTTCAGATCTGGGAAATTATCGCCCAATTACGCTTACGGTGATTCCATGCAAGGTAATAGAATCTATCATCTGCGATAATATGATGACCGTTATTGAATCCAACAATTTAATTGATAGGGACCAATTTTACTTTATGCCAGGTCGCTCGACGACACACCAACTCTTGTAATGTCTTGATAGATGGACGAGTGGTCTAGACGTCGGTATGGCAACAGATATTATTTATTTTGATTTTAGAAAGGCTTTTGAGTCTGTAACCCTCTCGAAGCTGCTCTTCAAAATTGAAAAACTTGGCTTTGATGGCAAGTTATTGAGGTGGATTCCTGCATTTGTACATGACAGATCACAGTGTGTTATGGTCGGGGACTCTAAATCTTCTCAGGTTAGCCTAATAAGTGTTGTACCCCAGGGTTCCGTCTTGGGCCCGCTACTTTTCGTGATCTATGTCAATAACCTTAATTGTGAGCCGTCCTTGGCAAACCACTCAAAGTTTGCTGACGACTTGAAGCGGAATTCTGAAATTATAAGCGAAGCTGACACTGAGTTGTTGAAATTACAGATTAATTGTGTCATTAATTGGTCAAAAGAATGGCAGTTGCCAATTTCGGCAACTAAATGTAACAGTATGCATGTCGGAGACCAGACTGGTAGATGTTCATTTTACCTTGATGGACATCCTCTCCCCTCGTTAACTGAAACAAAGACCTCGGTGTCTGGTTTTCTGAAAACCTTAAATTCAGCCTGCACTGTCACAAAATTGCAGCCATCGCGTATGAAAGTACTGCTTTAATAAAAAAAATGATTTGATTCTAGCAGTCGGGACGTCAAGGTATGGGCTTTTACGGTGTATGTTAGACCGATTCTTGAGTACGCCAGCCCTGTGTGGTCCCCTTATTTGCTTCTCGACTTGATAGAAGCAGTTCAGAGACGGTATACTAAGACCCTTCAAGGCCTCCGCGACCAGACATATGGTCAACGCCTGAAATTGTTAAAGCTTGACTCACTGGAACATCAGAGATTGAGAGGCCATCTGATCCTCACTTTCCAGATTGTGCATAGTCTATTGAGTATTGACCTTCCGTTCTTCGATTTTTCAAATGTAGCTCGTGCACCAGAGGACATTCTCTGAAACTTTCAATACAGGCGTCTCACTTGGACTGCCGTCGAAACTTATTGGTGTCTGGAATTCCCTACCCAAAGAGGTGGTCACGTGTTGTTCATGTCAAACTTTCACCGGGTGTAAAAATAATTCCCCTGGCTACCACTGTGTGCGCCCTATTCGAGTATTTTAGTACTAAACCACCAGTTTCAGGACACTTAGCCTCAGGCAACCGAGGTCAAGGGGTTGGAATATTTGTTCCCACGAAGCCAGGTGCAATGAATAGTTGGGGATAGAAATCGAGTGGTGACTCTAATACAGACCATTCCCTAATACTGTGCTTAGTTCTGTCCCTAGCAACAATATACCCTTTCAATTATCCTTGATTCAAAGAAGACATATCCATATTATGAGTGAATCAAACTGGAGCCATCCATCTGAATTAGAAGTTGGAAAATTCAGACATCTGTAGGCATTAAATAAGTCAAAAAGGCTGAAAATGGCCCAAAATGACCGTTTTTCACGAAAACCGTAATAGATAATGACAAAAGGTATAGGACCTTTATTGTAGACTACATTATTTCAAACAACTTTTAGCTAATTTTTTTGTGTAGTACATCAAAACGGAAATAACATACACCAAAAATTACGTTTAAATTTTGGCCGCCATGCTTAATGCTCAAGGTTTTCAGCTTGGCGACCTTCTGAATCTTAAAGTGAACGTCAGTTTGAGTAAGTTCCAGTAATAAAATGCTTTACAATCTCCATACAAGGTCCACTAAATAAATGGCAAAATTCCTCCAGAGTATCTAGGAAAAAGCGGGGGGGGGGGGGGGGGT
>JAHWFP010012161.1:75422-102481 GCA_023313725.1 Lithobius niger | reverse complement strand
CCCCCCCCCCCCCCCCCCCCCCCCCCGCAACCATTGAAGAATGCTGGTATTCTCACACACAAGTACTAACTGTTAGGCCCCTTTTCGTTTCACCCCCCCTCCCTCGCTGCAGCAAAACAGGCGTTCAACAAATTGTTACGCTTCATTTCATTTGGTTTTATTTCAATAATCTTGATTCCGACTAAACATACGACGTCATTTTGGGGCAAAATAACTTTGTGTGGGACACAATGCACATTTCAATTTGTAGCCAATTTTCGGCAGCAAGCTGTTCCTAGGTAGAATATTGCAGTCCAGTACCTTTGCGCTAATAATTATCACTCAAAACCAGTCTATTTCTTAATACTCACATACAAATTGAACTCACACGAATGTAAATTACGGCTAAATATGCCCGATACGCGAAAATGTATGACTTGAACCACTGGTAAACTGTTGACGGTGCATTTCTGTAACATTCGTTAGTAACAGGTTCAGGTTTTAAGTGTTGCTATTTGTTTCCAGCAGTTCACCAAGAAAATGAAGACTTGGTTCCGTCTGAAAAGCAGAAATGTATCTTCTTGAAAACTATATTTAAACGTGTCTTGCTTTTTTTTCAACGTCACCTCTAAACTTACATAAAAAAATATTTTTTAGCAATGCAGAGCCCGCTTATAATTGTCCTATTTAGGCTTCAGATTTAAAGTGACTTTAAGCCTACAGCATCGTGCCACTATGTCGTAAAGCGTGCGCAAAAAGGTCTGCACGAATACTTCGTTATACGTTATTTCTTTCAGTAGCCCGAGAGAGGGCGACGTTGAATGACGGTTGGAGTAGAGCTCTCGTTCGTAATCGTTAATTTGTACTTAATTAAGCAAAGAAAAGCGTAGTGTGAACCACTACAGGTTTTGAAACCTGTGTTTTAAGTTTTTGTGATACATTGAGTACACATTTTCTGCGTATTTCAAGCCTATACGTCTACTAATTTAGATAAGTCTACGATAATGGCGCTCTGAATTACAGCACGAAGGACGTTTGTTTGATTAGTGCAAGCTCTCACACACATCACGTGGCAACGATGACCACTACATTATTAACTTTTTTTTTTCAAAGTCTGGTGTATTTTTGTGTTGTTTACCATAAATTTAAAAACCCGTTTTTACTATTATTCAACAACTAGTTGTACCCGTGCGCATGCTGCGCACCCCTTCCCCCCCCCCCACCCGCACATCCCTACCCGTCGCACCGTCTTCCTGCACTACCATAGTGTGGGTTCTGAATATTTCCTCGCCTCCCTCTGGCACCTCAGGTGTTTGGTCTTTGGTTTTAAATTTATCAAACCGAAGACCGAACATATGAATGGATCCCACATATGCCATCTCCCCCACAATTACTTTAACCCCCAATCCCCACACTCCTGCCCCCTCCCGAATTCGCATTCGTGTCCCCCCATGCACGCTTGCCCGCCTCTCCCTTTCCGAAAACGTCGCCCCGTGACATTCTCCCTTTGGTGCAGCCCCAGAAACGTCGCTGGCGTGGGTTTGACTGAAGGCTAAAAAAAAACCCTATCACTGAGAAATCCAGCATTCAGTAAGCAAGTAATCCCATGTTTACGTTAATCCTTTGAAACAAGTCACTTCGGTAGCACGCATTGCCCGCACACACACTTGCACGGCACCCTCTTCCCCCTGAAAATGCCGCCCCGTGACATTTCCCCTTTGGTGCTGCTTCCGGAAACGTCGCATGCGTTTGTTTGACTGAAGGCAAAAAAAAAGCCCTGAGAAATCTCACCTCCAGTAAGCAAGTACCGGTAACCCTATTTGTTTAAGCACGTAGTGTGGTAGTATATAAGTCCATGGTTTAAGTTAATCCTTTGAAACAATTCACCTCGGCACCGTGCATGGCGACATTGTTGCAAGCAACGATTGTTGCCGCCCACTTAAAAACAATTCAACTCCTTTCTGGAAATCCACATTTATTTATTTATTTATTTATTTAAATTAGTTGTAGCGCCTAAGGGCATTAAACAACCTCAAAATAACAAAGAAAAAAAAAATGCGCCTTTCCATCGTATCAGGCTGCCAATTTCGAGAAATTAAGAACCAATCGTCGTTTGGTTTAAAGTTGTCTAGTTTAGTAGACACGGGTTGTTGTTTTTTTTTTTTTAGCTTAAACGCCGACAATGGCACAGTCCACGCGATTAAAACTTTGTTGGCCGGTATAACGCGTATTTATTGGGGCCTCGGCCCTAGGCCATGTGCCCGCCTTAAGTAAAGTACACCATGACCAACACCACCAACTCACACTATAAAGGAAGTCTACAAAACAACATCACAAAGCAGGTTTATAACATAACAAGGACAGAATTGCCCAACACACCCCATTATGACACGCTACTGCACTGACGTGATCGTGACACAGGGACGGGGCAAGTGGTAGGATGCCGTACAGAAGCATAGTAACGCAAAGTGAACACAAAATAAAAAAAACCGGTAAACCACAAAAGGCTAACTACACCAAAATACCTGCATCTTTCACAAATCTTGCCACAGCACGAAGCCGCTGAGCATCACACTTCAGTGACTCAGCACACAGCATGTGCTCAGATGACGGGTGCGTCGTCATCCACCGCAAGATTTTAGATCGCGCAGTCTGATGCAGCATGTAATGAAACACAAGATGAGTCATAGTACCAACATCTCCACAGCGACACAATGCGCTGAGACTCCATCCTAACCGTCGCCTATGCGCCCGAAGGAGTGACTGGCCGGTGCGCAGTCGCGACAACCGGTGCACTGCCCAGAATGGCAAGCTATCAAGCACGGTCTTAACAAAGCAGACCGGATGCACAGCATGAAGGGTCTGTCCCGTGGTGGCAGCAGACCACTCTTTGTTCCACAGGTCAACCGACCTGGACCGCAGGAACGATTTACACGAGCCTGCAGACCTCGTCAAAATGACAGCACATGGGGCATCACTGACAGCCGTTTTGGCTGCAGAGTCTGCACATTCATTGCCGCGGATGCCACTATGCCCTCTGGTCCACCTGAACTGCCAGCCACAGCTTCCAGCAGACCGTGAACATAAGTGGGTCTTCAACACTGAACGAACGAAGTGAATTCTGAATAGAGGTAACACACGACAAAGAATCTGAGACAATGACAAACGCCGGAAGCTGCAGATCCGCCACAATGTCCAATGCAACCGAGATCGCTGCAAGTTCACAGATGTAGCTCGATGAGACACCGTGAAGCATGTGACGGCATTCCAGCTGTAGACCCGGAATGAAAACAACAACACCACCATTCTTCGTACTAGCCACATATGACGTGTCACAGTACATTCGACAAGCATCATTGGAGCCAGGGGAGAAGACGGACAGAACCTGTGGGCACCAAAGCCATGGGCACGGTGGATGAAAAACCGACACATTCAAGATACTATCAAGAGTAGGATCTGACAGAACCGTCATGGCTCGCCCTGCTATACCTAAGAAAACCCTCTCTTTGTCACTGAGCTGAAGATAATCAAGCAAAATACGAGCTACTGGGTCCCCTCTTCCTCGACTCATATTGCGCAGACAGAGTGCAACCGCAAGCTCATCATCACGCAGGTGCATAGGAGGCTCACCAGCCTCGACCCAAAGCGCAGTGACCGGGGTCGAGATGAAGCAGCCCGTCACCACACGCAAGCATGCATTGACACTTGTCTGGAGTACTCTTAGATGACGATGGATACCGGCGAAAACGGAAGATGATAGTCTACCAGTGCACGCACATGCACCCGGTACCCTGTTAACAGCTTGCCACGTGGCACACAGTCGTAGTGGATCAGTGACCTATGATCAATCTTATTACGTAAGACACGAACATTTTACGACCAATTCAGATCACCATCAAGCCAGACACCAAGGTATTTCACTCTGGTAACCGGCTTTATGGTAACCGCACCTACTTGCACCTGTATTGCTGCACAGCAAATTCGTGCCTCCCGGGAAAAAAAACATGAGTTCAGTCTTGGCAGGGGCCAGAGACAGCCCACGAACTGAGAGGCTGCAGACGATGCGGTCTAGGGCAAGTTGAACATGAGCTGATAACTCATGGATGTTGTCCCACAAACCACACAGCCACTTCATCTGCATAGCAAACAATGTTTGTGCTCAATTCCATTTCTAAGAGAACCTCATTAATCACGACAGCAAATAGGACCAGACTCAAGCAACTTCCTTGTGGGAGCCCCCAACTGGTCGTCGCTTGAGCCGACCAAAAACCATTCACTCTTGTGGCAAACACCCTTTCACCAAGCAAAGCTAACAGTGCCTGCGCGAGAGCACTGCCAACACCCAATTTCCGGAGCGCAGCCTCAACCCAAGCCATGCTGACTGTGTGTGGCTGCTCGAATGTCTAAGAACACCGCAACCACGACTAGGCCACTCACCCACGCATCATAAACGCTAGTCAAGAAGAACATTACCGCATCCTGCGCGTTCCGCCCAGGTCTATATCCAAACTGCTTTCCTGAAAGACAACTGTGAAACTCTTAAGAACCATTTGGGCCTGCGAACTAACATACGCTCATAAACCTTGCGCACATGAGACAGTAGCACAATAGGTCTATAGCTACGTAAATCAGAGCGCATAGTACCCCGTTTATGTACAGGCACCAGGATGGTAAACATCCATGAGTGTGGTATGGTACCCCCTGCGAGCAGGCCTTGAAAATAGGCTAGCAGATTATCATGTGCCTCACTAGACAGAGCTTTCAGATCACCATAGGAGATCCTATCAATCCCAACAGCGCTTTGCTGCTTACACTTTAAGAGTGCCTGAGACAGCTCAGCCATAATGAATGGCGCATCAGTTTCAACTACCAAGACAGCAGAAAGTCTCGTTTCATCAGGCGGTCATGCACCGCACGGCAGGAAGAGATACTAGCAAGACGCCTATTAAAGGCATCCGCCAGTGCCTCTTCCTTGAGCACAGCAATGGAGATGATACCTCTTCCTTGAGCACAGCAGTGCTCAAATTCCCCTGAGCATCCAAATCATAAACCCAGGACGTTGCGTGCTTCTTGTCCTGCAGTCGGAGGGCTTGCCAAGCCGCCGCAATGGAGCCAGACTTAGTGACAGCTTCACATACATGCATCCCAAAACTCCTTTTCTCTGTCCTAAGGATAAAAGCAGACTCACTGGCAACAGCTTTATAGCACAGCCAGAGCTCATATGTGGGCCGTCTCCGCCATTGTCGAAATGCAACACGCCAATCCTTGACAGCAACATCACAAAGCGGGTTCCACCATAACGGCTTGTCTCGACGCTCTAGAGACAACTCTCTCCGCAATTTACCTGTCTTATGCACCGGAGCGTTTATATCCCTCCACACCTGAAAGGTGCCATTATCCGCTGCCGGACGACGACGTTTAGGCACATTGCTTGTTTTAACATGATGGAGCGGAAGAAGCACGATTGGGAAGTGATCACTCCCTCTCTGATCATCCGACACCGAAAAGCTGAACGCATCCGCAATGTCGGGCGAACAGAGAAAGAGATCTAACACAGACTCTCTAGGAGCACCATCTTGCCACTGTACATAAGTGGGTGACCCGTCATGTACCACCATTAAACCTAAATCTTCAATAGCTTGCATCAGACGCCTCCCGCTTGTGTCACAGTGCGACGGCCCCCATGCATAGTGATGAGAGTTGAAGTCTCCCGCAATGATGCACGGAGCAGCAAACTGCTCCAGCCAGGATCGCCAGGAAACTCCAGAAATTCGCCACGATGCATGAAGGAACACTACAGTCACCCAACAGCCACTCATCCAAATTTTAACACTGCATGCATCAATACCAGCATCGAATTTATGTGCAACCATTAAGTATGGTACACTTCACTTTAGAAAGATAGACATTCGAATCTACATGAGATTTAACACAATCTAAACCCTGTATGGGACAGGAATAATTAGTCTCTAACCTAGCTTCCTGAATGCCCACTACATCAACAAATGATAAAAGATTTTCTAATTCCACGTGTTTTTTCCGCAAACTTCGCGCATTCCATGACACAGTTGGGATTGTACTTACAAACTTGAACTTAGGACAGCTAACCTAACCAAACTTACCTCAATCCCGTCTCACTAAACTCACTCTCCCCTGCCTCCCTAGGCTGATCCTGACTGAGACCCTGACCAGGTGTCGGAATTTCTATACTGCTTTGGCTTTCGCCAACACATATTTCCCCTGTAGTTCTCGAACACATGACATCTTCAATTAACAACACACATTGCATCCTCAACTTGTACAATATCTGCGAGCTCAACTTGCTCATCCATTACCTGTTTGTGCACTGCACCATCTGCAAGTCCAATTTGCTCATTCATCACGTGTTTGTGCACTTCATCGGCATGCACGCTTTCAGCTTCCACCTGCACACTCTGATCTATTTCAGTCTCTCCGGTGTGCACAATTTCTCCACCAACTTGCATAGCCTCATCGCTTATCTGCTCAACTGCCTCATACGTGCGCACACTATCAACTTGCAGGGTCACACTGCTGACTATGGCTTGCACATCACTCAAGTCTGGCTGCGAACTTGAATGAGCACTCAAATGAATACTAGATTGGGCGCCAGACTGCACACTAGGCTGCACACTTTTCTTGCGGTGCCTGCTGGCACGCTTTCTTTTCGATGGCGGAGCGCTATGCTTGGCTCCGTCTGAATCGCTGCTCGAGCCCCTCTGGGGGATTGGTGACACTACCGCCACACAAACACTTGCAGTACTGGCACCCTTAACACTGCTACACATCACTGATTCCACACAATTGGTACGTGTGGCATCCGAGTTACTACCTGCACTGGCTCCGGAATTGGACTTGGACGCACTATCAGGGCACACTGCACGCACCTCTTTGGCTGCACCAGCATGAGACACAAGTACGCAGCTTTCTGCTTGCGCCACTGCCGCACTACTGCTGCCAGTACCCACACTCTCGCTAACACTGCTGCATATCACTGACTACAATTGGGATTTGTGGTACCGCTGGCAACAGTGACGCCACTTGCATCATCAACAACTGTGTGCAATGAAGTACTGGTATTGGCACTGGAATTGGACTTGAATGCACGGTCAGAGCGAGCAACAGGTACTTCTCTGGTTGGAACAGTGCGAGACAAGAGTACACTGTTTCTCTCCGCTTGCGCTATCGCCTTTGCTCGCAAATGTTGACAGAGGTCTCTCGGGTCACGGCAGCAACCGCACACCACACACTCCACACTCGCGCATGCGCGCCGGAAGTGGCCATGCATCGCGCAACGGTCTGCCACCGCGATCAGACTCGGGATACCTCTTACATGAAAATCTCTGGTACATCTTCAATCGTAACAGTTTCATGGAGCGTGAATGTAACACATCTAACACCAGTCATGCACACATCACGACCTTCTATAGTCAGAGGTTAAGCATGCGACATCAGAACACCAAAGCGATGCATGGCCGCTGCTATGTCTTGTTTGGTGATTTCATACGGCAACCAATGCAACTTCGCTTCAATCTGGTGGCTATTGAAGTCGAAAATATCCACAAGCGCGTCATTTATAGTCATAGTTGCATGCAACAATTTCCTCTTGGCTTCAACACTGCACAGTATAACCTGAAAGGCCGTCCCGGAACGAAGGCTGCAAACTGCCTCAACTTCCTGATGTCCGACAACTGCAGCCACTGCTGAGAATATTTGAGCAGTCAAATACGGATGCCCTCTATCAGTACACAAAAAAAACCAACGACCGTACATTGTTCAGTGCGCCCTCATACAACCGTTTCAAATTCATCACATTTCTTTGACGCGATCCATCATGAGTTTGCTCATCAAAATTAAACATGTTTTTTACATGGCTGAGCGCTGCTTGGCGATCTTCAGCCCTACGATTTTGTGCAACACTGCTGTACGAGGCTTTGTTGCGCTCATTGTTGTGTTCATTGTTCACTTGCTTCCCACCATTACCTTTGCTACTCGCTCCGCCATTTTCTTGTCCGTCATCGTCTTGTTCAATCCCAAACTGATGCAGCTCTTCGGCTGGGATGCCTCCTTCTCATAGCTTCTGCACGAACTTCTTTGTAAATCCGGGGCTCAACAACCCCTGACTTTAAGTCATCCTCCGTAATTATTCCGAGTTCTAAACGCTCTTGCAAAAGCTCGTTAACATCGGGCACGATACCCGCTTTCTCATGGACTCTACCTTGTTCAAAAATGGCAAACACAACTATTTCTATTTTACCGGACATTTTAGTGTTTATCTTGTGTTTTATTTCAGGGCTTCGACCATAGTAACCTCATCCGAATGTACAGTAAAAGCCTTTTCCTTCTATTAAACAGTTAATTTTGAGCAACAAACTTCGTCCCCCCTCCCCTTCCTTCAATAGTTGCGATGCCTAACATCGTAGTTTAATTTGTAAAAATGTGAGGAAATTGGTGCAGAGCTGTTTCGGATCTCAAGGCGTACTATTTTTTGTCCGCAACCGCTCTCTCACAGTTTTAGGGGTTTTTTGCTCTGCCATGGGCCTTTCTGCTGTGGGTAGGAATTTATTGTCAATGTTCAATACCATAACACGCTGAATTACTGGTATCTCTATTTATTCCACTTCAGGTTTCTTAACAGTTCTAGTTAGTTACATACCAATTCTTCTTGTTAGCCTCCATGACTAAATTTCCCAGTCAAACCTTTACAATTCTTCTCATATAACTTATAACACAACTTCATCCATAGAACGACAATAGATTAAGGGTCCAAGCATTGGTTCCCTTTAATCCGTCAAGGATGGGAAAAATATAAAAGGGTTAGTTTCAAATTCCTTCCAACATTTTAGACAGAAACAGCAACCAACTCCCTGCTTGGGAACAACAAGGCTTACAATCCACCCATGACATACCTAAACAATACAATGCTCTGTAATACGAAAGAAGATTGTCACCATTGTAACAAAGACTAAAAGACATTGTTTAACCCTAAAACTCATGTCTAACCTAGATATACATACACAAAAAACTTTGTATTTAGAATTATATTTCCACGCCCCCCCCTCAACACGTAGGCGACTAAAAGATGCAAGATATTGCGTCACACCCCACTTTGCCTTAGTATTGGAGGGCACCCTTTCAATATGTTTAACCCATGTGTCAATTAGGTAACTTATATTTTACACTAGCTTCTGACACCAGGGAAAAAATGTTTAATCTAAGTATATTGTTTTCAGATATACGCTAAACGCAGTTCTTTGAAACGGTTTTTCTTTAGGTGCACGTATTTGCCCTTTAGTAGGCATGGGACCTTTAATCACTTTCAACAATTCTTTGGGTATTTTCCCCGACTTAGTCTTGAGCCTTTGTAACTGTTCAATAATTTTAGCAGCTGCGTGATCACTCTTGTTTTTGTATTTGTGCAATTGTTATATTTCAAGTTCATTTTCTATTAACTTTTGACTGTCAGTCATTACTAAATCCGGATGATTTTGATCCAAATCTCCTCCTGAAGCACTTTCCTTTTCCTCAATAACCTTACAATTTTCTGTAAAAACATTCTCAGTGGTGGAGTAACTTACGCCTTCATTGGAATGGCCCCCCTCACTTGTTGTAACCATGGCCTCATTTAGCAATAGTTCCCCATTCTCAACGTGTTTCTTGGGTGTATTTGATAAGTCGTTAGGTTGAGATACTTCTATCACATCACATAATGAGATTGAAGTAGTCCTATTTTTACTCTTACTTTTCGTTGAATTGGGCACTATTGACCCTACCTTTGCGAAAATTCTTGCCATTAATGGAGCCACGTCTTCCCCCCTATGTTGACATACAGTTTCATCATTTTTCACTTCGGCTATGGCAACAACCTTCCCACCACTAAAAGCACTTTCGGTATTGACGGCATTTAGTGTTTGTTGTTGTATTCTAACCGGACACAAGCTTCTTCGAATGTTATGATATAGGCTTGAGTTATTGCTGATTAATTGAGAAAATTCATCTCGTTGTGTGGCACTTGAACCTTTTATGAAACTGAGACCGTTATCTTTCATTATTTCTCTTAGGGGGTGGTTAGACTCCAATTTGGAAATCCTAAACAAACTATGGACGAATGCGCCCCTATTAGTCATGATTATGGAAGACTAAAAATTCCACCACCATTGAATTTTTTCACCATTCTGAAACCGACCACAATACTATCCCTACCCTGCAGTTACGCTTGCTGGTCAAGGTGAGGAAATTGGTGCAGAGCTGTTTCGGTCTACGGATCTCAAGGCGTACTATTTTTTGTCCGCAACCGCTCTCTCACAGTTTTAGGGGGTTTCACTCTGCCGTGGGTCTTTCTGCTGTGGGTAGGAATTTATTGTCAATGTTCAATACCATAACACGCTGAATTACTGGTATCTCTATTTATTCCACTTCAGGTTTCTTAACAGTTCTAGTTAGTTACATACCAATTCTTCTTGTCAGCCTCCGTGAGTAAATTTCCCAGTCAAATCTTTGCAATTCTTCTCATATAACTTATAACACAACTTCATCCATAGAACGACAATAGATTAAGGGTCCAAGCATTGGTTCCCTTTAATCCCTTTAGGATGGGAAAAATATAAAAGGGTTAGTTTCAAATTCCTTCCAACATTTTAGACAGAAACTGCAACCAACTCCCTGCTTGGGAACAACAAGGCTTACAATCCACTCATGACATACCTAAACAATACAATGCTCTGTAATACAAAAGAACATTGTCACCATTGTAACAAAGACTAAAAGACAATGTTTAAACCCTAAAACTCATAAGTCTAACCTAGATATACATACAAAAAACAACTTTGTATTTAGAATTATATTTCCACGCCCCCCTCAACACGTAGGCGACTAAAAGATGCAAGATACTGCATCAAAATATATAGGCCTATTCACGTTGTTGTGAGTTCCAAACTCAAGCTAAGACCTCTATTGCCACCAAAGTCGGCAATTCCCTTTGCTCTGCTAGCTGCCCATACTCCCTTCCAACCAAAAGACAGTATTCAATTTCCCCTCCACTCCGAGCAGTGTAGCTCGTCCGTCCGCGCTTTCACTCCCTCATGCTTGAGTGACAGCTTGGCCGGCCTGCCTCAGTCCCTCCCTCTCCAGAGGTTCTCTACCCCACTCCCCCCTCCAAAAGTAGCTCTCCTACAGGGACGCACTTTCCCTCCTCCTGCAGCCAGGCAGCAGGTATAAAACCCAGCTACAGAGAGCATTCGATAGCATAGCTCAACATCTCAAAGGGCTAGAGGTTACTACGGCGGTCGGAGCAGAGATATCTTGCCAGTCTGAGTGTTGCCATTCCGGGAAAGGTAGTAGTAGTTCTTAGATAGTAACTAGTTTAAAACTTGAATTTAATTTTTGGAACCTTATTTCTAAATTTTTAGGCATAAATTTTAAACTTAACTTCTAGCACTTGAAACTTATGGGTACTCAAACGCCATCGGCATTTCTGGTCTAGGACTCCCATAATTTAAGGGTTTAAGGTCCCCTTCATAAAAACCGGCTTTTTGTTTCTTATTTATGTGAACTCAGTGTTCACTAAATAATCCAAAGATCACCAAGATCTCGCGTGTATTATCTTTGAGGCAGAGCACTCAAATGGTTGTTTCCATATAATACTAATCTTGATCCAGTGTGATTGATTGATTGACTTTAGTGCAAGGGTTGCTAACTTCTTTCAAAGACTGTTTTACTAATGTAAGGATCATTTTGTAACTCAGAGAGTTGTGATAACTCAAACCGACTTTTCTAGTCCAAATTTGTAGTGAACTTTAATTTTGTTCAATTTGCCGATTTAATGTAAGTCAAGTGCACTTTCTTAATAAGCTTAAGTTTTATTCTTGTAACCAACTAGTTACTTGTTGTAGATAAATTGTCATGTTTTATTAAAACACAAAAGAAAGTTGTTTTAAACGACAGTTTGACTTCCGAGTCCGATTTAATTTGCAAGGGTTAAATAATTACAAATCATTTTTATTCTAACTCCTAAGTAGGCAATTAAATACACACCCATCGTGGTGGCAGCGAACCGTGATTAGATAGTACAGAAAATTTAGTTAGGACGCAGACGCTCTTCTCCTAACCGTGCAGTAGACATGCTATGCTGTTTTTCCGTGAAAGTAAAAACTACCACTTATGAGTACTTCTAAATTAACCGCAACTTCACCAGATGTCGGTGCTATAGACAGTAGGCACCTCAAGACCCTGTAAGCGCCGCTACAGCAGCAATAATAGCTTGAGATGGCCTGACGGTTAGCACGACTTATATCTTGTGTCAGAGTTTGTTGTTAGTTCCCTGTTTGGAGCCTGACTTCAGCCACCCCTGGTTTCTGCGGGAGAAGAGGGCCATGTGATGTTTTTGGGTTCATGTTAATTGTAGCATGTAATAGATACTAGGAATTTGCGACCTGAGTTAATTAGCAAAATTGTTCCTGTCGCCGCCTTATGACGCCAGGGTTACTGTTGGGGGCGTGTCTATTCAAATCTTTTCGCACAAATTGAACAATTTATATACCATTTTATGCTATATTTTGAGAAGGTAGGGGTGGGATGACAGCTACCCCCTAGCATGCCCCAGGGGTTTTTGAATTTGCTGTCATAGCTATTTGTTTTCAGTTACCCTTCATTTGCATCCACACCAAACTTTCATCCTTTTCACGCAAATTGAACAATTTATACATCATTTTATGCTATTTTGGGGGGATGGGGGGGTGGGGCTAAACCCCCCTAACCCCATAATAAGGGTTGCCATCATAGCTATTTGTTTTCAGTTACCTTTCATTTGCATCCATACCAACCACCATGCTTTTCACACAAATTGAACAATTGATACGCCTTTTTATCATATTTTTTTAGGGGGGAGGAGGGGGATTAGCAACCTCCAAGACCCCTCAGGGGGTTTTTGAACTTGCTAACATAGCTTGTTCCTTCATGTGCATCCATACCAGATTTCATGCTCTTCACACAAGATGTACAATTCTTTTTATTTTGGGACCAAAGCCCAAAATATAGCCAACCCACACGAAGTACAACTTTTCGTACAGCGTTGGTTAAATTCAAGTTTTCAAACTTACTGGGGACAACGAAAAATTCGTAAAACATTGAAATACATTTTTTATTTATTAAAGATGATAGTGTTCGAGCCACACAAAGTGACAAAGGTTTGGATTCGTGGCTGGAAATTAATATTATTTGCCACTGAACATTGCTTTTTTTGTTACGTCGCTTGGCCAAACCTATGCATTCAATGCATGAAGGTGTAGACTACTACCTTCTTGAAAACAAATCCGGGAACAAAATGTACTAAAGAAATGAAGTAGACACTAATGCTGTACGCTAGTTGCATGCTTCTGGCAGCTACAGAGACCAACAAACTGTTTGATTTGATACATTTTGTGGTGTATGCGCTAGTAACATAGGGTCCCACCCACACCCTAAGGTGTGCAGAAAGAAGTGACAACTAGCAAGTAGTTCTGAGTAGTGACAGGCAGCAGTTGTCACTGTTGGCTGTTACATTATATAGCCTTTATTACCTAACCATGAGGCACCTTGATACCCAAAATGCAATGCAACCATACATAGTTAATTAGTACCAGGACAATACTGCCCCTAGTGGTGGGCAAGGAGAACATGTGCTATTCAGCAATATGCATGTGGAGCTACCCACATGTACCACAATCACCCCCGAGAAACAATAGAGTGTGAATACACTCTACATTTTCATTTGGTACAATCTATATACAACAACAGCCGATATATACAATACTACGTAAAAATTCCACTACTCCTTTTTTTCGTTGAAAACGCCCTGAAAACACGCAATGCATTCATTCAACCAAAAACCCTATAAATTCTTGATCCAACCAATTCACTTAACCACCCAACCAAAATGCATTATTAACTGGACAACACTATAATAAGAACAACACGTATAATCCAGAATCACGAAGACAAATAACCACTGAAACCAAGCAAACCAAGCAAAAATAAAGAAAACCAAACATTTTGGCTGCCCGTCATCTGGAAAACTACTAGTTCTCAGCAATTACAGATCAAGAAGTTGTGGCTTCTTAATAGCTGTACTCGAACAACGAATCGGAATGAAAACATTTGTCTCACGGACAGTCTGCGAAACATTATTTTTCCCCCATACCACGGACAGTTTGTGGAACAGATAAATCCGCACGTTGCAGAATGGGCATGGCATCATGGGTGACCACTCTACGACGCACACCTCCTATCCCCGGCGACAACACTGGGGGAGCCGGCGACGCAACGACGACCGCATCCAGAAGAGTTGCAGTCCCTTCGATCCCAGCCGACCTTGGCGCCGATTCACTCGCGATTTCACTAGACAACTCGCGCCACACGGTGACGCCCTCTCGTGTCCAAAACAACGGATTTTCGCACCAACGCTGCGACGGATCGGAAACGGAAACAGCACTGTCAATTATTGAAATCGACGTTGACGACACATTTGGCGCTAATTTTGACATGTGTTCCGCGAAATGTGGTGTGTTTTCTGACGATTTCGACGTATTTTCCGTCGTTTCACGCTTGCGCAATTGATTTGCGTGCCTTCTCCAAATTTCACCGGTGTTTATTTCGACAGAACAATGACAACTTGAATCGACTTCAATCACCGTTGCTTCAAGCCATCGTGTTTGGAATTGACACGATAGTCTCTAGTGAAAACAGGTTGGTTCAGTCCTTAAACTATATCACACTTATGTACAGTTGGTTTTAGCTGGCACAATTATGATTTCTCGACTTTGTCATTTTCGTTAGGCACCAACAACGATAGGCGTATTTTCGGGTTTCTGCCAAGAAACAATTTAGCTGGGCTTATCCCTGTAGTACAATGTGGAATGTTACGGGCTTGTGTTAGAAAATTTATCAGTGCATTTTCAACGCTCAGGCCTTCACAAATACTCGCTATTAAAGACCTTTTGAAACTTTTAACAAGATTGTCAGCTGCACCATTGCTCACTGGATAAAACGGAATATTTCGGATATGTTTGATGCCATTCTCAGCTAGAAAACTTTCCATTTCAGCACTTACGAAATTCGGTCCATTGTCAGACACGATAGTTGAACATAACCCGTAAGTAGAAAATAATTCTCGGAATATTTTGATGATACTTGTACTTGTTGTGCTTTTCATTTCGAATACAAACGGAAATTTAGATAGGCATCAAGCACAACCAAAAACATCCTTCCCCAAAACAAGGACTAGCAAAATGCACATGCAGACATTGCATGTGTCTCTGTTGCTGTTGCTGGTCTCTCCCAAACGTGTTTACGGCCAGTTACATCTCCATCCCTATTTATTTGACATGGATTACAAGTTTTTACAGTTTTTCCAGGTCGGCATCAATGCCTGGCCACCAGACTTTAGAACGTGCGAGCGCTTTTATACGAACAATCCCGCAATGCCACTGTGTAATTCAGATAGAACATGCGGTCTCAAAACCTCTGGAATGACCAAATGATGTCCCCAAAATACTGCACGACCCTGTAGAGATAGCTCCAAAAGTCGCACAAAATAGGGTTTCAAAAACTCATTGTCAACTCTGTCCGGCCAGCCATCCAACGTGTAGCTAGCAACTGTTGCTAGTAATTTATCTTTAATGGTAAATTTCACCAACTGTTCCAACAGAATGGGCAATGAATCCATGACCTTTAAGTTCATGACAGTGTAACCAGGCACTTTTTCGTCAGTAACAAGCTTCACATCTTCTGTTATAAATTCAGGACCATTAACCTGCAAATTGAAGAACTGACTCAGGCTTAGATTGAACTTTTGAATCCAGCCTTTCCCAAGAAGGCCGGCTGATTATCTGGTGCAACAATGGCACACAAGGTTTCAGTTTGTTCATTTAATTTAACGTTAAGCTTAATTATTCCTAGAGGTCTTACTACCTCACCCACCCATTTAACGTAATGGAAGTAGGGCTCAACTTAACATTAGGAAAGTAAGTCTTATACCAGTCGAAGGGTATCAAAGTTGAATCATAACCTGAGTCTACTTCAAGTGGTAATTTGTGACCGTTTAACTCACGCTGTACAATCCATTTATTAGAATTAACATACGAGCAAGTCATAGTATGAATATTAGAGCTCAAACTCTCATCTGACTCCTGACAAGTGGCGTCCGAATCGGAATTTGTTGATTCCTCAACTACTAAGTGTGCCCTCTTTTTAGAGTACTTATGGTTTTTTCGTTTACCGTCACTGTTTGCCATTTTTGGCTTAAAAGAAGTGGAGGTCGCAGTGCTTGTGGCGCCCGGCTTCTTTCCTGACTTGCACATACGTCTAAGATGTCCCACCTCCCTGCAAATTGAGCAAATTGATTTCCTCCATTTGCACTCAGGACGGATGTGGTTTTTATATCCACAACAGTAGCATGATTTATTACTTTTAAACTTAGCAGGACGCTTACTCTTTACTTGATGAGTAGATGAAGCTTGAAACCCTGAAACATTGGCCTCTGCTCTTTTTTGAGCAAGAGCATTTTACAGGCCTCATCAAAAGTGACCAGTGCCGGATCCATTGACATCAGCTTCTTTTGCGTTTTCACATTTTTAATGCCCGCAATAAATCAGTCGCGTAAGGCATATTTCAAAAAGTCTGCATAATCACAATTAAGAGTTAAACGCTTGTGTTCAGTTATATAAGCTGCAACAGACTCCCCGGTAACTGTTCTCTTTTGAAATAGGCTACCCGCTCAGCAATAAAACTTGGAGCAGGGTCTTAATTGTCCTTAAGTAAAGTATTTATTTCATCCATAGTCTTGAGTAGTGACAGGCAGCAGGTGTCACTGCTGGCTGTTACATTGTATAGCCTTTATTACCTAACCATGATGCACCTTGATACCCGAGTTGCATTGCAACCATACATAGTTAATTAGTACCAGGACAATACTGCCCCTAGTGGTGGGCAAGGCGAACATGTGCTATTCAGCAATATCCATGTGGAGCTATCCACATATACCACAATTTAATAGTTGAAAAAATTTTTTTGTCAAGTACTGCAATGCTTTCCCATTGTTTTACGTTGAGGTGGAGAGAAAACTGCCGCATGGTGTTGCCATGTCGTTTCTCAGAGTACACCCTCATGAAGTTGCGGATGTCTGTAGAGGCTTTCCGGAAACGTTTAACCCGCATAAATCTTCAGAAATTCATGCAGCGTTCCTACCCCTAAACTTGACATGAGACTCTCTATCCCAAATGTCTTTTTAGTCATTGACTTACCCTCCAATCGGGGTGCACTCGCTTTTAAATCATTTGAAATTGATTTTCTTATATCTTTTTTTTTAGATTTGGCAGGCTGTCATTGATCCCCCGATCCTTTCTTGACCATTTGCAATTGCAAAAAATGTTTTATTTATTTATTTAAGAGTCCCAACGACAACAACAACAGCAAAAACAACAAAAACAAATGGTGATGCTGTGGAGGCCAAACGGTTCGGTTGTTGTCATTAAAATCGTTAATGCAGTCAACTAGCTAGGACATTTCCCCAAATCACAAATTTATTTGGTCTATGTCAGTTCTGGGGAAAACTACAGGTTTTGAAAGTTTTAATTTCCCCAACAAGAATAACAACATCAATATTGTAGTTACATTAAAATAGCGTTCAAAAGGTCTTGGTCCTTGTCAATACCTACATTTTAAGCTATAAATATTGAAAAAAAATCTATTTATTGGTTCGATCTCCATGTGAAAGCAAAATTTCACCCAAGAAGACGAAGAAGAAGAACAACAACAACAACATTATATATTGTCACATTAAAGTAGCTTTCAAAAGACTGTAAGCCATGTCCATACCTACGTTTGAAGCTATAAAACTTGGAAACGGTTAACTGGTTTGGTCTCCAGGTGGGGCCAGGGCAAAAGCGCCCCCCCCCCCCCCAACAACAGCATCAACAAGAAGAAATGGCCATGCTGTGGACGTCGAACGGCTCTGCTGATTTTTGATGAAGTGAAAATAGTTACGACATGACCCGAAATGCCAAATTTCGTAGGTCTGTGTCAATTCTGGGGGAAACTAGAATTTCAAAATTTGGCGCTTAACATGGAAGTTGATGGTAAGGCTTAAACGATACATTTATCCTCTCAACTACGATCACTTAACTTTAACCCACATATTGGATTGGGCATAGTGTGAATTAAAACTGTTCGAAAATCGGTTACATGGGTTTTGAAATGCTCTGTTCCACAATGCTTTCTATAATAAGCATTAAAAAACGCTTAAGCGTATAAAATACGGATGTAAGCCTTAAAAAACTTAAAGCCATAAAGAACAGATATTAGAAAAAGACACGTAAGCCATCGGCGTCGCACTAGTACGTGTAAAAGAATCTCCAGCGATCCAAAAAAACAAGCTGGAGATTCTTTTACACGTATTAGTGCGACGCTGATGGCTTACATGTGTTTTTCTAATATCTGTTCCTTTACGGCTTTAGGTTTTTTAGGGCTTACATCCGTATTTTCTATGCTTAAACGTTTTTTAATACTAATATCCATTATTTTTTTCTTGTCTCAGCAAGAATAACACAGAAAAAAAATACTGTAATCACCTTAAATTAACTGTTATAAGAAAGCCTATTTAATACTCAATTTTAAGCGCTATAAAATTTGAAAATCGGTTCTTTGGTTAAAATTTCCCGAAGCAGAACAACAACAATAATTGTAGTCACATTAAAATAGCGTTCAAAAGGCCATAGGCCTTCTTCTTACGTATGTTTTATGTTGTAAAATTGAGCATCTGTTTGTTGGTTCGATTTTCAGAATTAGTACAGCTGTTACGGGCCAGGATTTGAGCTAATTATGAACATCGAGCATTTGAAATTTGGTACACAGGTCAATTGTTAGCTAATAAATCGAGCTAGCTACGGATTCTCTCAAGATATCCTCTAAGGCCCCTACCTGTCCACCTACCACGCTCATCTGTAGTACTACGAACTTTGGTACTATGAATTTTGGCTAACAAATTCCAATTTCAATTTCCAATTCCAAATGCCAATTTTAGCCAAGAAATGACAAACAAATTCTTGCTGATCGTGCTAAAACGTGAATTGGTACATAAGTCATTCTTAGCAGTACAAATCGAACTACAATTTGTTGATCATCAACCTCATGGAGAGGACACAGGGAACCACCGGAGGGTGGGTGTATCTCAAGGGGTTCCATGTGTAGTTGGATTTCCACTGCTACAATGGATGCTTTTAGTACATTCATCAAAAATTTGTTCGTCATTGATGCTTCATGGGGTGCCAGGTAGGGGGGGGGTGCTGGGGGAGACTTTGGTGGTATTTCATGGGGACCCATGGCTGGTTCAATTTCTAGTACTAGGAATGATCTCTGTACCAAAATGCATGCTTTCAGTACGATCAACAAGAAATCTTTCGGAAATCAACCTCATGGAGTGAGAATAGGGAGGAAGCGCTGAGGGGCCTTGGAGGTATCGCGGAAGTTCCATTGCTAGTTTGATTTCTACTGCTAACAATTACTTGCGTACCAGATTTCATTCTTTTAGCACTATATGGAAGAATGTGTTCGTCAGGCCTCAAGGAGGGAGCACGGGAGGGGGGGGGGGATCGTTGTGGTGCCGTGTAGATTATCTCGAGGGGGTTCCATAGATAGTTCAATTTGTACTACTATGAATGACTTGTGTATCGCAATTCAAGCGTTTTGCCCGATCTGCAATAATTTGTTGGTCAAGCACCAGGGAGGAGGCACGGGGGAGCGCTAGGGGGCCCCTTGGGATATTTCGTGGGGGTTCCATGCTTGGTTTGATTTGTAATGCTAAGAATGACTTGAGTGCCGAGTTTCATGCTTTTTGCTCGATCTGCAAGAATTTGTTGGTCAAATCTCAGTGAGGGGGCACAGGGGGGTGCTAGGGTCCCTTTGTGGGTATTTCATGTGGGTTCCATGACTGATTCGATTTATGCTGCTAACAATGACTTGTGTGCCAAATTTCATGATTTTAGCTTGATCTGTAAGAATTCGTTGCCAATGCCCCTGGGAGGGGGCACGGGGCGGAGGGTGCTGGGAGGGGGGGGGGAGGTGCTGAAGACACTTGGAGGGGGGGGGTATTTCATGGGGTCCAAGACTTGTGTACCAAATTTCATGTTTCTAGCTCGATTTGCAAAAATTTGTTACTCCACTTAATGGTTTCTGCCCAGTGCTCTACAATAATAATTGCTCTACCGATGAGAATAATGCAGTCACATCAAAATCGTGTTCAAAAGGCCCTGGTTGGTGTTAGTGCCTATTGAAAATCAGTTCATTGGTTCGATCTCTAGGTTAGAGCAAACGTTTCTAGCCCATTTGACTTTCCGTGTCAAGAATATTGTAGTTACATTAAAATAGCCTGCGAAAGGCGCTAGGCCTTGTCCATACCTACGTTTTAAGCTATAGACTTGAAAATCGGTTCAGTGGTTCGATCTCCAAGTAAGGACAAATAGTACATTAATGATTTCTGCCCAGTGCTCTAGCTGCAATAATAATTGCTCTGCCGACTAGAATACTGCAGTCACATCAAAATAGGGTTCAAAAGGCTCTGGTCGGTGTTAATACCTACGTTTTAAGCTATACAAATTAATAATCGGTTCATTGGTTCGATCTCTAGGTGAGAGCAAACGTTTTAGCCCATTTGGCTTTCCGTGTCAAGAATATTGTGGTTACATTAAAATAGCCTGCGAAAGGCCCTAGGCCATATCCGTACCTACGTTTTAAGCTATAGAACTTTAAAATCGGTTCAGTGGTTCGGTCTCCAGGTGAGGGCAAAGAGTCCCAACAACAACAACAACAACAACAAGAAATCGCCATACTGTGGACGCCGAACGGTTCGATTGTTGTCATTAAAATTTGTAATACAGTGAAATAGTTATAGTAATACAGTGAAATACGTTTAACATATAATTTCATGCTGAGGCTTACATTAGGACTGCGGGAGATGTCCCAAGTCAACATCGACTCAAAGGGTGTTGAAAAAAAAAACACTCAAGTGTTAATACAATCGCATCTCATTTACTAGTTTTCCTCGCTCACTTCACTATCAACCAAAGAATGAAATGTATAAGGTTAACCTTTCAACCACCTGCGCATTTCATTCTTCGCTTATTATAATGGCCTTGTGAAATACCGTTGAGCGAAACTGACGCGAAGATGAAGCCAAGCACCGGCATAGTCCGCCATCTAGGGTTCCAAAACGAAACTAATACTTCCCACTCGGTTCAGCTTGTTGTTCTGTGTGCACTCGTTCAACGCGTTACGCAGCGGAACTCTAATTACGCAATTACAAAAACGGGACGAATGGTCTCAATGAAATTTGAAGAGGAAACGGAATCGAGATCTGAGGAGTAGAGAGCAAGGTCAAGATAACATTTTTCAATGAAAATCTCGACAGTCCTCATCTTTTGAACAAGTTAAAATTTTCTTTTAATCTTTTTGTTAATGTAGCTGTTCAAAATTAGAATCTTTTAATAATGCCCAAAACTGCTAAAACGTACATAGCAGGATTATAAAAAGGTTGCATTATATTAAAAAATAAAATCTTAGAATCAATGAAACAAGAAAAAATGTTGGTTGGTACTAGTACAAACAATAAACGATGGTGGCGGCTAGTGTTTGGCATGGGCATAGCTAATAAACTGTGGGCACAGCTTATACGGGGTTTTCTTGTTTCACTGATTTTAAGGCTTTATATAAGTAACTCTAAAGTTTGAACTGGAAGATACGAAAGTGAAAATTTTGATGCTTAATATCTCCTCCATAGAAAACCTAAGTTTTTAATAATTACGGAGTTACATGGCTCTAAATGACCAGTTTTGTTGTTTTACATTGTTTTCAAAATTGTTTATTGTTAGGCAACAACACGTATCAACAAACGCCAGCACAGTACAAGGAGTCTGCCTCAGGACGAAGATTGATTAAGTAATTGATTTTTATTTCCGACCTTGACCCGAGGTCATGCGCCGTGGTACTACCATGGAGCTGGAAGCCCTGGAGTAGCTACTCCTCAGGCTCCTTCCCATCCTGCAAAGCAAACCCTGCAGTCGAACACCACAACCAAGGGGCTGGGGGATGAATAACAGCTGGACTGGGAAAACCAACAAGCTCTCCATGCCACAAGAGAGATGCTCCGATGCCAGGAGCACCAAACAATTCCCAGGCACTCTGGGCCTCGGTTATATAATCCAGCAAAATACAAGCCAGAGGATCCAAGACATCTCTAGCAATTGCTCACTGGCATACTCTCACCAACAGCGCCCTAGCACGAGTAGCCACTGGAGACTCACCAGTCTCAACGTGTAAAGTGAGAAAAGGAGTGGACGGCAAACATCCAAAAACGACATGAAGGCAGCTATTGAGAGCAACTTGGATGTTCTTAATGGCCTGCTTAGAGCTGACTAGCACAGGAATGTGAGAGACAGCACACGGCCGCAAGTAAACCTGATAACAGGACACAATGGTCCCTCACGTAGCAACAGACTTATTACTGGGAATCTATGTCAAGATGTTTAGCCATGCTGAAATGTTTCCCTTTACTGTGGCCACATCATGAACCCACAAGAGCTGCAGGTCAAGCCAAAACCCAAGGTACCAGATCTTGAACTTGGACCAGACAAGAGTACCATTAACCATGAGCAATACATCCAAGACAGGACCCCATCAGAAGACAATAAACTCCGTCAGCTCTGGATAGGTGAATGCCCCTGGCAGCCAACGACCGTGCTCCTGTGACAATTGCAGTCTCGAGCACTACAAGAATAGCTGGCAGATCCACCCCAGTAAGCCAAACAGCCACGTCATCTGCGCAAGCAACCACATTGACCGAGGAGTTCAACTCAGCAAGGTCAGTGTTGATTGTCACCACAAAGAGTGCTGGGCTAAACAGCTGCCGTGAGGCAGACCCCTATCAGTGGACAGGATACCTGACCAGACACCCCCACCTTGGTTGTAAACCTACACCTACCCAGCAAGGCCATGACAGCCCCCCCCCCCACAGCTTCCTACTAGCCAACCCACCACACATCAACCCATGTCATAGCCTATCTTGATATCCAAGAACACAGCAACCGCGAAGCAGTCCTTAACCCAAGCCTCCCGAATGCCAAATTTTCAGATATAATACAGCATTTTGTGCTCTGCAATGCTTACAAGATTAAGACGCTGCTAACAATGTAGAAGCGAAACAATGACTATACACTTGTAATATAGAAGCCATATTTCTCTTACGTGAATAAGATTTGATTTGATTTTTTAATGAGTTATACATGGCCCAGTACACCATACACTCACACTTATACTAATACTAGTCGCGAGTACGACTATGACGCCAATAACAACGTAGAAGCCTAACAATGATGAAGAAGGCTTGATTGATTGATTTTTATTTAAGCAGGAAATCGGCCCGAGCCCACACATCCCGCACTAAAGCACAGCAGAACAACAGACAATCAGAAGATCAGAGCAGAACATCAGACCATCCGAACTGAAAACAACAGGCCAACCATGGAACCACAATGTTAGCCCCTACGATAGCCGCTCAGCCTCCAGAAAATAGAGAGAGGAGAAAGGAGGAGATGACTGAAGAACGGAGGAAGGACGATCTCCTCCATACATAGAGCCCGCACAAACTACACGACTGCTTTCAGTCTGCTGACAAATGCTCGACTGCCTGAGGAGGACAGGAGGCTCCCAAGCATTGAGCAAGTCTCGATGATGGGTACCAGTGTGCGACATTGTTGCTGGAGAACCGGGCACAGAAGCAGGAATACTCTCGTGTAAACTCGACTAAACATGCATAACAGATGGGGGAGCCTGTCCAGCCTAAGCAAAACTGATGCGCAGAAGGGAATGGTCTGTACATCAATGCGACAGAGTCCTCACATCTGTCCATGAAAAGCCACTCAGTACAGACGATCGGGAGCAGACTTGCTGGATCCGATAAAGACCACCGCCACACCACTCATCCGTCCATTGTCTCATAAACCATGCCGCAATCACAGGTCGCCTTGACCACGGAGACTGAAGGAGACCCAGACTCTGTAGGTCTGAGATCATCGCCTGCTTCGCAATACGGTCTGCCTGCTCATTGCCAAGAAACCCAGCATGGCTACGGATCCACCGCAGAGAGATGGTGCCACTCACGGCACTGAGCATCCCACAGCTTCCTACAAACTGTGAAAACTATTGGGTCCCTTTGGTCCAACGTGTCAATTGCACCCTGTAAGGTAGCAATCGCCGATCTAGAGTCTGTGTATATCACATCTGCAGCAGGAGCCAGATCCAGAATCTCATCTAGTGCCGCTGAAATTGCACATAGCTCGCGCACTGTGCTGGACGAGACTGAGGTCAGCTCATAACTCCGAAAGATCTTCAGAGACAGAACGGCAACACCTACACCACCCATCCATGACCATCGGAAGAAAGAAGCGTCACAGAAAACTTCACAGAATCCTCTTCTACTCGACTCTGGGTGCAAAAAAAAAGATGCAAGACTTGGGCACCGTGTCCACGGACTGTAGGGGTGAACAACAGCGACATCCTGAGGAGAGCCGGAGGACAAAAGCAGCAGGAGAGATGCACCCAACCCAGGGGCCCCTAGAACACCACGGGCCACCGGGCCTAGACTGCAGTAGTCCATGATCACTTTTCCAACCGGATCACCACTGCCTCTGCTAACGTTACACATGCACAGGGTGAGCATCAGCTTTCTAGCCCTAACATGCAGCAGCGGTTCGCAACTCTCTATCCACAGAGCCTGTACACTGGAAACAATACAGACCATAACTGTGCGGAGGCAGACATTTATAGCAGTTTGCAGGGTGCAGGCCACAAATATGAAGACAATGGGCTTCGAACAGTGCTATCCAAATAGGAAATCAAAAGCTTCAGTAATGCTTGCTGTTAGAGCTGAACTGAATAGTGTCCAAGTTGGTTGAGTAACAATCACTGCATGTGCGATCGTTGTTGCGGGCTTATGCATTGGTTCGGGCCACTACGCTCTTAATAAAACTGTTGAGGCCGTTGGTGTCAAGACGGAGAAAAGGCAGTGAAGCCACACTGAGACGTGCAATTTGCTTTCCTAAGAAGACCAAATACAGCGGCATCCTGGGAAGGGGGGGGGTACAGATCACCCAATGGAGAGTGCAGGGGAGGAAGGCAGGGGGGTGCGGAGGAACAGGGCAGGGTGGGAGAAGGCAGGGGTGCGGGGGATTGGGGGAGCGGTCGGGGAACGTTTCATATCATGCTGCCTAGTATAGTATTTCACTGTCGCATGCGCAAATGTTCTGCACGGGTATTAAGCAGGGGCAATGTAGCCATACTGAGAATAAGAGTGGCGCCCTCCACTGAAATCACCATTTACTTTGCTAATAACACAAAATACCGCAGTTGCTCGGATGGGGAAGGTTGGGTGTAGACTGCACAATAGGAGAGTGCAGGACGGAGCACAGGGGGTGTGGCAGAACAGGGGCCGTTTTCATATCATGATGCCCAGTATAGTATTTCACTCGCAAATACACAGATGATCTGTGCGGGTACAGAACAATGAATACAAAGATGTAGGATTAGATTAGAAATTATTACCTGAGCCTGAAAGGACTACTGCGAAGCGCTTATCCTAAGCTTACAACTAAACTAAAACTACAAACTATACTTAAGCATGGAAGCCAAACCCTGGACGAACTGAATGGGCCCAACCCACCATCACCCCTCCTTCCCCCATTCGATCCGAACCGACCGTTTACGAAACACCAGGGTATCACGCAAAGATGTCTCCACGCCACATGTGGCAGGATACCCAATACACCTCACACAGAATCCTTTCCCCCAGCAGAGGGTTAGGGGGGGGGGGGGCAATGGGTAACCAGAGAGGCCACAATCAAAGAGAATATGACTCACAGCACAGTCTCCTCAGCAACATCGCACTGGCACACCGGCATGGCTCACAAGCCCAGGCGAAAGGCATGGGTTCGCAACAGGGCATGCCCCATCCTAAATTTTGAGAGAAGTCCTGCATCCCGCTAGGACAGGCGCCATGGGGTGAACCATAACAAGCTCCCTATGTGTGATCACCCTTCCAATCGGCCTATCACTGCTCCATGGCGAGGGCCAAAAGGAGTGGGCAGAGGTCACTAAGCGCCAGGGAAAACACCACCACATTCCGCCACGTCACCACGCCCCATTTAGTTAACCTATCAGCAATCTTGTTCCCAAAAATGTTTGCAGCCCAGGCACCCACAGAATAAAGACATCAGTTTCCCCCTCCCCTCGAGCGCCCCAAACAATTTTCATCCAATTTCCATGACCAATTGATGCCCTGCATCGAGAGAGAGGCAGGCGCGTCGAAGAAAACGTATCCCGGAGACAGATTCCATGAAAATCCAGAAGCACGGCAGTTGCATGTGTAGCTCCACGTCCAACACCACGACATAGCTAACAACTTACGGAGACAGGTGGAAGGGATATCACACAAGAAGTAACTAAACTCCAGACGCAAAAGGGAAATGAATAACTCATTCCCCCTCCCAGACCCCATGGAAGAAGGATGCATCACAATAAATACTAACGCCATCGGCCAACCTATACTGCTGGCCATCACACGGCAGGGTTGCAGTGCAGTCCACATTCGACAAGACAGATTCCATATCCACCATATCGTATGCCACTTTGATGCCCAAGAATACTGCCACTGCAATGCAGCCATTAGACCAGACCTCCCGGATACCAGACTCCAGGAATATGATAGCATCGTGTGTGCCTCTACGCTTCCAGAAGCCGAACTGAGCCCCGAAGAGCCACCCAGGCACCGCTCCTAGACCTTTTAAACACATAACAGGACAGCAGCGCAATTGGCTTGTAGTTAGAAACTGCAGTACGGCTCTTATCCCTTTCCGGTATGGGAGACAACGCTGTGAACAGCCAAATTGGGGGGGGGGGGGCCCAATCTGACCCCTATAAAAAAAAAAGGGTAGAAAAGTGCTCCCTCGCCCCCAACATTTTTAACTGGCTATAGAAGATGCGGC
>JAHWFP010012161.1:62268-75022 GCA_023313725.1 Lithobius niger | reverse complement strand
ATAACAGGACAGCAGCGCAATTGGCTTGTAGTTAGAAACTGCAGTACCCCCCCCCCCCCCCCCCCGTATGGGACACCACCCCCTGCACCCCCCAATGGGGGGGGGGGGGCCTCAAACCTACCCTGAAGAAAATAGAGCGCTCAGAACGTGCTCCCTCGCCCCCAACATTTTTAACTGGCTATAGAAGATGCGGCCAGGTACCCAATACAGCCTGAAGCTCAGACATTGCCAGAAGCAATTCGGTCTGAGATGAATCCGTCCAATCTCCCAACCAGGTTGGGGGGGGGGGGAGCGTAGGACCCTTTGGGACTCAAACACCAGAGAAAAATTTCGCATTATGGTCCTTGCCATACTCGGGCCCTGAAAGACTTCACAAGATGGACGGACAACCCACGAGGTTGAGAACTGCTTCCTTGAGGTGAGTACGCGTCATGACAACACCAGCACGAATGAATAATTGTTGCTTTTCCCACTGCTGAATAATGAGAGTTCGGTGGTCTTCTCACCAAAGACTAATCAGAAAACGAAAACGAACTCGTTTGATGCTTCAGGTTAGGTTTAACTGATTCAAAAGTCAAAACGTCAAAGGTACACACATAAACTATCCTGTAAAGTTTCAGATACTGCAGTAATAAAATGTTTTCACCATTTTTACTTTTTCATACGATAGGTAAGCTTTGTGCGAGTCCTTGAAAACCTGGAAATATCTTTGAAAGTAATAATAAAATTCCATGCGTGGAAGGGTGCTTGACAATTTCAAAAAAATGATATACAGGGTGTCCCGGAAACATACTGACAAAGTTTAGGTGGTTATAGGGGACAAGGAAGTAAGCAACATTTGCTAATAAACCCATGTCCACAAATGTACTTTTACCGAGATACAGGGTTAGAAAGTTTGCATTGTTAATGCAACAATGACAAATATCAGAGACGCTGAAACACATCAAAACACAATTTTGAGTGCTGTGCAATGGTGCAGTATCAAACCCATTATGTTCGTCTGAAGAGGCACATGGGGACTGGGGAGGGTGCAACCCCAGTATCCCACACTCTTATAGGTCGGCGGTTTTTCTCTAGGATGAAAGAAATATAACGTACTTTAAACAAAACGCTTGATGCATCCCCTGTGGCAACTGGAGATCTGTTCCAGTTTGAGATAAGTTGATAGGAAACAAGGGAAAACCGCCGCCATACAATGGTTTGTGGGATACTGGGGTTGCTTCTCTCCCCCCACCCCTCACGTACCCCTTCAGACGAACGTTCAACTAAACCGGTTTACAACGTGTACCAAATTGTGTCTTGATGTGTTTTATCTTGATATTTTTGTCATTGTTGCATTAACAATACAAACTTTCACACCCTGTATATTAGTAAAGGCGGTAGCCTTTACTGTAAGGTTTGACCTCGGTCTCCCATGTTAAAGCCGAAATTTGGAAGCTTAATTTCTCCGCCGCCGTTCAACATTTTGTAATGAAATTTGGTATGCAAGCCTCGTGGGACTTGGCCAACGCGTGTACCAACTTTTATTAATTTCTGATTTGCCAGATTAGAGATCTTGACTTCAGCTGGAATCGTGAGTTTCATTTTTGTCTTATACGGTGGTGGTGATGGCGATGGCGATGGACTTTGGACACGTTTATACAATGGTCTCTACAGACTAAACCATTTGTCGTAGAAAGCTGATTATTAGCTCATTTGAAAGATCTACTTCCGTAGATGTGCCCTTTATAGAAATAGAAATTTCAATTGGTGGCTCCGTACCGGAGTTACGGAGCCCTGAACGATCCGTTTTATTGTTGTACGTTGTTTTAAACATTGTTTCTATACAACAATGCCAATCAGCAAACGCCAGACGGAAAGCGTAAGCAAATGCTAACAATGCTGATGAGCCAACAATTTACCCGCACGTGAAGCGGAAGCATTATCCTTATCACGAATCGATTTATATAATGATTTCACGTCATTCTCCCGCGTAGCTACAGTGTCCGTTACCCATTTGGCTTGCCGTTCTATGTACAAATAAGGACAAAGCCGCTTGATAGATAGCTGCGGACAAACCAACTTCCAAAAGAAAGACTTGCACTGAATGAGCGAGCGAAATTCAGTGCCTTTTGCAACGAGTGCAGACAACCAGCTTGGTATGTCAAAGTATCACGAATTAGAAAACAAAAACGAGCTCGTTTGATGTTTAAGGTAAGCTTTAACTGATTCGAAGTCAAAACAGGAAAGGAACACAAATAAACTTTCCTGTAAAGTTTCACATACCGCAGTGTTCCTGTACTGTTTAGTCCACGTGAAACCTTACTGCTGTATTCAACATTAGACACGTAAATAAAATCAAAACCTTATCCCAACTTTCAAAATTGTTAAAAGAATAATATAGTGTATAATATACGCTACACACTCGTCGAATTTCGGGGCTAAATTTTTTATCATCATTGTAGTCCGGTCGTCTCCTTTCCGTTCATCCTATTGATACATACACCAGTTTTTAAGATTTCATATTCAAGACTTCAGGACTGGTAGGCTATTTCATTTGTATTTTCAACGATATTTCCATAGTTTCAAGGAGTTGCTCGAGCCCTGAATTTAGTTAATGTGTAGGTCTGTACTAAGCACACTAAAAGTATGATTTTTACGATTTTTCAGCTATGTCCTTTAGCCAAGTAGAATGAACCAATCTGACATATCGTGTTCTAAAGTAAAAAACTGTAAAAATATGCGAATACAGCAGTAAGGTTTCACGTGGACTAAACAATACAGCAACACTGCAGTATTTGAAACCTTACAGGAAAGTTCATTTGTGTTCCTTTGCTGTTTTGACTTCGGATCAGTTAAACCTTACCTTAAACATCAAACGAGCTCGTTTTTGTTTTCTAATCGCTAACAGTTCATTTGCGGACATGGGTTTATTAGCAAATGTTGCTTGTTTTCTTGTCCCCTATAACCACCTAAAGTTTGTCAGTAAATTTCCGGGACACCCTGTATGTATCATCAGTAGGGTGATGAACGAAAAGTAGACGACGTGACTAAACAACACTGAAAAATGTACCTGGAAAGTAGTCGAGTGTGTAGCCTTAAATTAAAATTGTTTGTGAAGTTTAGAAACTTGGGCTTTGGCTTTAATTGTATTTACGTGCATAATGGTTGGATGCAGCTCTAAAGTTTCACGTGGACTAAATAGTATACAACACTGCAGTATCTGAAACCTCACAGGAAAGTTTATTTGAGTTCCTTTGCTGTTTTGACTTCGGATCAGTTAAGCATCTTACGCATCAAACGAATTCGTTTTTGTTTTCTAATTCGTGATACTTTGGCGTCATGCAGTTTAGATTACCCTGTTTAATGTTTTGTATCTTTTCAATTACGGTTTGCTGGAGAGATAACTGTGGTATGGTGTCGCCGAATCTTCTTACATTAAACTGAGTAGAAAACGGCTTCGCCGTTTAGAAAAAAGCATTAGAGCTCCTATCCCCATACTCACAGCCTAATCGAGGTCGAGGTCCTAGCGTAATGTACCGGATGATATTTGTGCTCTTGAATTTTGGGAAATTTTGGTGGTACAAGACTCGTATGGACTCCTTGAATGAGTGTTTACTCTTCATGAATGTCTTAAGAACAACAAAGGAGTGATTTGAACTGTCTAGCTGAATTTGTTGCAGTGAAATCAGCATTTGCAGTGACTACAAATTTCTGCCCAGTGAAGGTAGCCATCTTTGTTGTTTACTTTTCTGTGTTTGGCAGGTCTACGGTTCAAGACCAGCCTACGGACGTTTGGCCAAAAACAATTTTTTTTTTGTTCAAACTTAAGCTAGGGGACTCGCTTGGGTCTTCCATCCCTTTTCCCCTCAAATTGCCAATTTTTGGGACACTTTTATGCCACTTAAAAGGTCTTTTCTTGTTTTTCACAAAAAACACAAACAAAGTGTGAAGACCTTGGAGGAGCAGTTTGTCTAAATTGTGAAAACTACAATTATTATGGCGGACAGTACTAATAAATCCAGCATGCGACATACTCGTCAATATACTATATCAAAATTGGAAAAGAAAAGAAAATCGTTTTCCCTGCCTGTTCGGAAGTGTAAAAATAAGAAAACTACAAAACTTCGACATCAAAAATTCTTGGGAAGGCCCACGATCGCGAGGAACAGTTGTCTCCAATTTTTAAGAATGTGTCAACGCCAATTTCGACCTCAAGAGAAACATTTGTTGACAATGTTCTGGCCGATTTTTCACCGAACGCCTCATCAAGTTCCGCCATGGAAAGCCTGTGTTTATCGGAACTAACAGTAGACTCACGTTTCGCAGAACCAGAATCATTTCAGGATAGAGTGGACAAAATTGGGTCTGATAAGGAAAATTTAACTTTGGCTGAACTAGAAAACACTGTCTTGAACATACAAAATGACCTTGCACACGTGAAAAAGGGTATTGACATTGACAGACTTGAACAAGAATTCGATATAAGCGGGATAAACCATACATTCAGCAGACTTACTACTACAGTATCAAAGTCCTACATTAACACCGTTAATGAAGCAGACTGATTCTGATGCCTCACTTCAGAATAAACCAAGCACAAGAAATGTTGATGAACAAACCGAAGATGTGAGCAAGAAAATATCACCTTTTTTGGGATTTCTGGAGAATACTGTTAAAACTAGCCTCGCAGCTTTGGAAAAAAAAGTTGAAGACATGTTCTTGAACCAAGTCTCAATGCTAGCTGGTATCTGCGCAAATCTTAAAAGGTCAGATGAGATGAGTGAAGAAAAACAACAGATACCGTAATGTTTGAATACCGTAAATCCTAGAACAAAGGAGGGAAACAAAAATGTTATCATTAGCACCATTATATCAACAAGTGACACGGGTGATACTGAATTACTCTCTACGCACATTGATAAGGTAAATATCGGTGATGACACAAGTGTGCCTAGACATGATACAAAGTTTACTAGAAAAAGAAAAAGGAAAAACGGTGAGATAACTGTTGAAAATAAACAGTGTTCAAGTGTACCCAAAAAGTCTCACAATCCCACACTAAGTAAAGCATCAAACACACAAAATGTTACACCATCAATAATTGTTCCCAACGTCGAAATTGCTCCCAGTCAGCCGACATCTTGGGATACCAGTGTCGGCACACCTGATGAGGGTTCTTCAAACAGAAGGATAATTATAATTGGTGATTCACAGGTAAGGCACATCAGACTAAAACAAAAATACACAAAGTTTACATCAAAAACCTGGTGCTTCCCTGGTGCCACGATACAGCAACTGTCCGGCTCTACCGTAGATATTATTAAGTCGGAGAAAAAACATTCTTGGTGTTGTGTTATGTGTGGGTACCAACAATGTAAAAACAGACTCTCCAAATGACATTGCGAGTGAAATGGCAATGTTAATAAACCTAATTAGAGGTATTACACCGCAAGCAAGGATAAGTATTGTTGGTCTTTTTCCCTGGATGAAAAGCCAGGAAAGAGCAATGACGACTGGTTTGCACCATCATTTGGTTCAATGTAATGGCTATATACAAGCGGTTTGCAAATTAAAGGGTTGTGGTTTTATATCCATATGGGACACAAGCACGAATAACAGAGGTCTCCTTGCCACGGATGGTGTGCACTTGTCGGCCAGTGGCAAAATTACACTAGAACGTGCCATTGAAAATTACTGGTCCAGGTATACATACTATGATGGGTTTTATTCATATCAGGGAAACTGAAGAAGTATAAACGACATAAAGTATGTCCAGGTTGGTCCAACACTTTACTTAGCAACGATTTGAATGGCGTGGCAACACTCGAACTACAATCGACTTTTAAACCAGGAAATAACATTGATTGCACACAAATGCACTGTAGACTAAATACCAATGTTGTTACACAGATTCAACCGAACCAGCCGCCAAATTCTTCCACTGAGCATGATGATAGCGAAAGTCTGTCTGGTTGCCTGATAGATGCACAAAGTGCGATGGGCAAATTGCCGGATCTTCGTGTTTTACTATTACATTTGATTTACGATATTGTTGTAATTGTTGAGACCTGGTTTGACGACTCCATCTCGGATGCCATGCTCACACGGGATGTCCCATATTGCGTATTTAGAAGGGATCGCACTGGCTGTCGTGGGGGAGGAATTGTCCTTTTCATACGCAATAAAATTGAGGTAACTGCTTTGCATATCGCAAAGGATTCCGAGGCACTAAGTGTTGTCTTACCTCACCAAAAACTTAGATTGATAACTGGCTACCTGCCAAACGGTAGAGACTTAAATCAGATTAATTCAATGTGCTCTTTTCTTAGATCTGCCGTTAATACCCAATATACAAATTTGGTCATGGGTGACTTTAATATGTCTTACATAAATTGGACGAATCATTCAGCCTCTGATTTAAATCAACAAATCTTTCTTGATTGTACAATGGATCTGGGGTTGGACCAGTTACTGACAAAACCAACTAGAGGGGAAAATATTATTGATCTTCTTCTGGTAGATAACGATCGGTTAATTTTTGATGTAGATGTCACAGAGCACTTCAGCACGAGTGATCATGAAACCGTAATTTTCTCGATTCATAGCATTTGTAACGGAGTAAATAAAGAAGAAATAAATTACAAATTACAAATACAATTCAATGAAAGTTATACTTAAAAGAATCACAAACTGTGGAAAGCCTATGGAATATATTTAACTGTATACTCTCCGAACTAGTCCAAAAATCAACTGAATATGTGCTCAAAAATAAGAATGGAACATTGAAAATACCGAAAGGAATTAGAAAACTGACAGCATATAAAAAAAGGCTTTGGAAACGGCTGAAAATAAACAGAACTGATACAAACATGAGTTTGTATGATAATTGTAGAAAATAATTAAAGGCCTTGTGTAAAACAAATGCGATAAATTCTGAGCGTAAAATAATTCAGGAGGGAACTATGAGTGCCCTTTTAAAGCATGTCAAAAGACAAACGCAAATTTCTAGAAAAGTTCCTCCCATTCATTTCAATAATAAATTACTAACGAATAACCAAGACAAAGCAAATGCCTTTAACTACACTTTCTGTAAAAATTTTGTAGTCGATAACAATACCCCTGCTCCACTGGAGTCTGAACTAGATAATTATTTATTATCTTCAAACAAACCCAAAATTGAGTCTCCTGAATTTACACCCAAGAGTATTGAAACTAAATTAAGAAAACTTAAAAGTAGTTCAGCAATTTGCCCTGATGGCTTTTCTGAAAATTTCTACACAACCCTTGCTTCGGAGATAAGTGAACCATTGTACTTACTCCTGAAATCATCATTCACCTCGGGCGTGCTACCAAAATGCTGGGCTAGGGTTAGTCCTATTTTCAAAAAGAGCAATGCAGCTGAACCTGCTAACTATCGCCCAATTTCTCTTACATGTATTCCGTGTAGAATTCTAGAGAGAATCATCCGTGACGCAATTCTGAATCATTTGTACAAATACAACCTTGTGCCAAATGACCAGTATGGTTTTCTACCTGGTCGCTCAACCACATTACAGCTGTTAAATTGCATAAATGACTGGACAAAATCCATTGAAAATGCTATTCCAGTGGACGTTATTTGTATTGATTTTGCAAAGGCGTTCGACTTGGTCGTACATTCAAAACTACTTCAAAAACTAAATAACTTAGGTATTGATGGGAGAGTTTATCACTGGATTAAAGATTTTTCGAGTCTTAGATCTCAAGCAGTATATATCAGTGGCTCAGTCTCTGATATTACACCAGTCACCAGCGGTGTTCCACAAGGCTCAGTTTTAGGTCCGCTATTATTTGTCCTATTTGTCTCCGATTTACAGGTTGAAAGTGGTACAGTCAGAATGCCAAAATTTGCAGACGACGTAAAGCTTTATAACAACGTAAAAACCTCTGAAGATCATTGCTCTCTTCAATTAGCCCTAAATTGTCTTTGCAGTTGGTCATCACAGTGGCAACTCCCTATAAACGCTAAAAAATGTCTTACTTTCCCATTAGGAAACATGCACAGAACCTCTTCGTATACTCTTGATAATCTGTTGCTGGAGTCCGCACACGAGATAAAGGGTCTTGGTATTTACCTAACCTCTCAAGTTTTCAAAACATTGCTGTCAGATTGCCTTTAGGGCTAAGCAGATTGTTCATATGATTAGACGCTGTTTTGTGTCTGGAGATATCGATACCTAGGTAAGGGCATTTAATGTTTACGTTCGGCCAATTGTCGAATATGCCAGTTAGGTCTGGTCTCCACACTTAGTGAAAGATATTAAAGTAATTGAGTCAGTCCAAAGAACGTTTACTAAATTTCTTCCTGGTTTCTATAATGTTCCATACAAACAGCGGTTAGAACGTTTGGGGTTAGCTTCTTTGGAACTGCGACGATTACAAGCTGATCCATGCCTTACTTTCTCCATTCTACACGGACTAGTTGATGCAGACCCAAAAAACTTTTTCTGTGTTCGAGGTAATGCATGTACCAGAGGACACCCATTTAAACTAACAGTCGCAAAAATGAAAAGAGACTACAAAGTTCTTCTCAAACCGTGTAGTACAGCCATGGAACTCCTTGGCATCCGAGTTGGTGATGTCGCGTAGTCTTCATCAGTTCAAACGGGGTCTCAAAATAGTTGATCTTTCCATGTTTTTAAAGTGTTTTTGATCTTATTTGGTCTTATATCTGTACTTTAATTTTTAATCACTAACATTTCGACGATGCACCCCAATGAGGCTAGAAATTGTAAATCTTGTTTAAAATTAGTAGGGTTTGGTGTTAGAGGGTAGTGTTTTATACCTTCCAGTTTCCTTTTACCATATGTTTTTGGTAATAAAGCTGTTATATTATTATATTATTATTATATGTGTCTTTTGAGTGCATTTATTGTGAAACAAGCAGAAGCAGTATCCTAGTTAAGGCAGTTTTTTTGCCTGTGTTTGTGTTTGAAGGTCGTTTGAGGTGGTTATTTCTAGAGCGTTTGTGTAATTACTTGTTCATTTTGTGTATGCACTTTTATGTTTCAATTTTATAGCGTTCAGGTTCCGCCGTAGGTTTGTCCCATGATTATTATTTGATGACACCACATTAGCGTGTTTCTAGATTTAGCATGCGTCATCTCGATCAGTAGTTGATTCTGGATTGTTGCAGTATCATGGCAAACAATCGCGGAAACAATTCAACTGGCTTCCCGAAGCCCGCATTGAAAAACTAAATAAGTCACTTAGTTATGTCGGCCGCCGTACCCTACGGTTTAAAACTTGAAGATTTAAAGAAAAAATCAAGATCGTTTAAAGCAACATACCGCTTGCCTTATAACCTTCCGCCTGCCTTATAACAACTACGCGTCGATCGCATCCGCGATTTTATCATAGTCAAGGTCAACTGAGACAGTAGCTACGTTCCTCGCAGCGAAAAATGTAGCTGCTATCTCATTTGACATTGTGCCTAATAGACAAGCCAACGTGAACGCATTAATTGTGTCGTCACAAACCGGAATGATTCTCGTATTTTAAAATCACAATTTATAATTTTCTAGGCTAGTGTCTTATAATTTTACTTCGGTGATCTATTGGAATAATTAATTTTAATTTTTCACCGCATTAGTCTTTTAGAATTTTGATCTCGTGGTAATTATTAGAAAATTAGTACATGTACACACAGAGATGAAACGTCATGATTATTGTAAGCGCGCAATGCATCATATACTTACGGATCGTTCTTAAATATAGTTAAGAATATTCAACAGCAAATCTCCTAGATGCCACATTTTAAAACGGTTTTTTAGCAAGGGAAACACTAACGGTAAGTAAATATACCTTTGGGACCGTACTTGATGTGGTGGATCGAGAAAAATGGCGCTGATAGGTATATCATATCAAAAACCACAACTGGTAAAAGGGTCCGCCAAGTTCTGAATGGTTCGGCCCTTCAAAGGAGTGATATCAACACACCAAAACATTCACCAAGTTAATTGCACCACTTAATAATTCGAAGGTTAAATGAAAACTAGAACATTGCTACTTTCGGTAGCAAAATGTTCAAGTTTTCATTTAACGTCCAAAGTATTATTCGGTGCGATTAAGTTGGCGAATGTTTTGGTGTGTTGATGTCACTCCTTTGAAGGGCCGAACCATTCGGAACTTGGCGGACCCTTTTACCAGTTGTGGTTTTTGATATGATATCACTCCTTTTTTTTAATTGTGTATTAACTCAACTCCACAACCGTGCAGATGAGTAATAAAGTGCCACGTCAACATGAAATTGGTTTTCAACAATTTGCTACTACCTTTTGCTTATAGGCCGAACCATTCTCAACTTAGTCACCTCTTTATTGGCTTTTGGTTTGGTTTTAATTTTGTTGTAATTTGTTGTATTTAGTTAGTTTTAGTGTGTTGATATCACTCCTTTGAAGGGCCGAACCACTCTCAACTTGGTGGCATCATCACCAGTTTTTGGCTTTGTTTATTTTGCTTTGTTTTTACACTTGGCGAATTGGACGTGAATACAATTTCTTTGCAACGTTGTTTAGATTTATCGTGATAACTAGTGTGTGTCTAAGCACGCACGTCAGTATACACGTTCTCATTGTCGGAACTTTGGCCGTCCAATGAGACAAAACTAACAATGGTTATAACAATATTTTCGTACTTACGCGCCCTCCCACGCCATCCCTGTTACGCCCTCAGGCTCCAAACCATAAAAGGTACGCAGTTCGTATTGTAGTGCACCCATTCGTCCAATTTCATAGCAGGAAGCCTTCCCGTTATCTCGGAATCGATGAATAATCACCCTATGGGATTTAACATGGGGATGAGCGGACTAGCTAGCTAGCTATCTAGCTCTAGCTAGTAGCTAGTTAGTAACACATTTTCAACGTTATTGAGGGGCAGATTTTGCATTCAAAGCAGCATAGCTGGAATTCAAACACGAGTTAATTTTTGTCAGGTGGGTCATTGCTCTCGATTTCAACACAATTTAAGCTTTTGTACCGCATTATTATTTTTCCCCAAGTACCTGAAATGTGCCCAACTATGCTTCAAGATATAAGACACTGACGCAATGGCGTCGTGCTACAATGGTTTACAACCTCGACAATTGAATTAATGTGATGTTTGTTGTGATGTTTGTTGCCTAACTTGGCGCGACACACTAGCGTGTTTCTAGATCCCTTTAATTTTGGTTCTCCACAACTAGCTAGCTAACTCAAACAACGACAATGTTACTTTTCCGGCACCCAACCATAATTGTTGTATCTTGTTCGAGTAAGCAAGATGGCGAGGTTAGTGAAACAATTTCTGCTAAAGCAAAGACGCAAGGGAGTACTGAGTCAATGGGAAATCGATGCTGGTCTCACTTCGGATCAAGTATTTGGAGAATTGCAGCAGTTGGCAGAGGAGGAAGGAATCACAAGGTTGGATCTAGAATTGTACGGCATTTCAGGAGGAAGACTTAAAGATGCTGAAAACAGTAGCGGTGAATTAGAGAGCAACAATAATGAGGAACAATTGGCTGGTAACAATGCAAGTAATGAACCAAACGGGATTGTAACTGAAGGTGTTTATAAACGTAATTTGAATACCTCGTTAAAGGGAAACTCGTATGCTGAGAAGGCAAGAGCCAACAGGGACAATAACTATGTGCAGTGGCGGCCAGATGCAGAAGAAGAGAAGGAGTATGAGCTAGCCCAGCAGAGTGGAACTTTAACGTGGCTCAAGAAGCTATACAAGGGAAGTCTGGCAAATTTTCGGATGCAGTTGTCCCTCATCTTTGTTGCGGACCAGGAGGGAAAGCCGTATTGCTCTGTTCACCTTCGTGATGCGTTGGCCCAAATCATACGACTTGATTAGATTACTGGCCTCTGTTGGTTGAGGACCAACAATGTATTTCTAGTAACCTTTGCCACGTACGCAGCCAAGGAAGCGGTGAAGAAGTGCAAGTCCGTCTTGTTGAATGGATACAAGGCAGAAATCTTCGATCTTCATGAGAGGTTGGTTCGGATTCGTTTGCATTGGTTGCCGTTGGAGGCCACGGCAGAAGAGGTACAACGAGCGCTGGTGGACTACGGCTCCATGATAAGCCACAGAATGGAATTCCACGTCACAGAGGGGCTTCAACATTGTCACACGGGTGTCCGTAATGTAATCCTGAGATTGAGAGACTCGGTCCTCTTCGACGAGCTACCTGATATTGTGGGAGTGAAAGGAGTCCCAGTGCTTCTGGTGATTGCCGACAGGGCCCCTCGTTGTTTGAATTGTGGAACGCGGGGGCACGTCCGCAAGTATTGTCAGAACGTGTACTGCTCGACCTGCCTAGTGGCAATGCCGAAAGAATCCCCATGTCAACATCTGCGGCGGTTTACGAAGCATGATGCGCCACAAACCGATAGAGGTGATAGAAGAAAGGAAGAGTCTAGTGCTGGTCCAGATGATCTCGGTGGTCAAGTTGTGCAAGTTGTGCAGATAGAGAAGGCCGGCAGTTCTGGGGCCCAGGCCCAGGCCCAGAGCCAGGAAGGGTGGTCAGTACAAAGCAAAGGGAGAAGATCAAAGAAACGTCCTCGACTGGCCACCTCACCCACCACACCTGGTGCTCAGAAAGTATTCGGACAGGAGGTGTCCTCTTCACTTGGGGAAGAAAAGGGTCAGGATGGAGTGGTGGTAGGTGTGCCGGTCCCTGTTCCAGAGCTGGTTCCCGTACAGGATGCTGGGGTTGCAGCAGATGTTAGTTTGGCCGAACCACTAATCCCAG
>JAHWFP010012161.1:34006-52268 GCA_023313725.1 Lithobius niger | reverse complement strand
TAACCAGACTGGCTGCTCGCGGCTGCACGGCGATGCAGGATGGTGTAAAAAAGACTTCAATATTGGCTGTTGCCCGTACGACTGCAGCATATGAATCGCGGCTGTATGGCGTCTCATGATGGTTTACCAAAGACGTCAAATCGGTCAATAATGGCCACACTCACTATTTGAATGCAGCAGTTTTGATCTTGTTGGCACGTAGTGACGCATCGGTTCGCACGAAGTTTCTTCTGTCTGGTCAGGCTTCAGACAACATGGGTGGCATGTTCCGTAGTTTGACGGTCCGAATATAAATGCTTAGTGAATTATAACTACTTTTAATGTGTCATATTTTAGCTATTGTGCTTGCTTGGTTATTGAAATGTGGGACTTGTTAAACTAGGCGATCTGATGTTATAGTTTTATTCAATTAAATACAAGTAAGTGCTGAACATAACCAACAAAATTTGGCTAATTTAGCGCTTGTTCTTCTGACAGTTTGCTTTACACCTTCAGCATGTGCTGAATTGAACTGGACATTCTTTTTTTTTTTTTTTACAACGGACACCCAGAGCGGTCATATCCTGCTGATGTTTGTGGGCAAAAGCCTAAAATCGGTTTTAGTAACGTAGCGAGAAAATAAGTGATAAATGTGGCACGCGGATCTTTTAAATTAATAACATGGTAATTATTTTTTTTATGGCGTCTTATCACGCACACCTTCACCTTTGCACTTACTTCGCTACATCATTCACGTGTCATTTTGTCACCAATCAGAGCGATGGCCCCAGGATTAAGAACGGCCAGCCGCCATTTTACCTGCCTAAGCACGAACTATTAGATGGCATCCCCGCTGAGATGCTGAAATACCTAACGCTGAATTTATGCTAATCAGCCATTTGGGTGCGGTAGGCTGTCCATCATGGCGAATTAGAGTCAAACAGGTCGCAATTAATACAGCATTGGTAAGTTCTTGTTGTTTTTTATGTTCTCAGCTTTACGCATAGACTCGTGATTTAAAGAAAGAAATTCACCAACATCGTTCTGTTCGACTGTGGTGACGTCTTCTGTCCGTCATGTCGTTAAATCTTGCAGAAAGTGAGCGAGCGCACCACCGAATGTTTTCAGAGATAAATTAAGAGAATGTCAGCCTTTTTGATTTTGCATGTATGCGTTGCTAGATGGTGTTCAACTATCACTGGAAATGTACCGAATTCAGATGACTTTTAAAAGTTTAATCACTTTTTATTTAAAGTAATTTCTTTCAGCCTTAAGTTAGTTGAAGCAATTTAATGCTCGTGTGGCTGAACTGACTCAATTTTGAACATTACCAGACTTTTTTGAGAAGAAAAAATATCTGGTAAAGGGAGGAGTCAACCCGGAGATTTGAACCGGGAAACCTCCGATCATCACATGGGCCTAAATATTGTTCAGAATTGACCAGAATAGTTCCCATAGCCGCTGAAGGAGCTTGGTAGCCTCTCACGCTACCCTGGCCGGCAGTCCAGGCGGGGACTCCGCCAGGGGTTCGACCAGATCTGCAAACCTCCAACATCCAGGGTGAGCTCTCTCACCGCTCAGCCACGCTGACCATTGACCGCTCAGCTATGATTGTTTGGCTGAATTTGATGTTTTAGTTCATGCTTGTGAAAAATATTTATGTGATACTGACACTGTTCGTCTTAGGAGGCTATATTTAGTAGATCGTTCGAAACAATTGGCTACGTCGACTACCTAGCGGCTACCAGTCTTCTGTTCTCTGTCCCCACTTTCGAAAATATTGAGGCACACCCCTCCATCACACAATGCTACAGTGCTCTCTATTAAATAATCTAAAAGTAGTAACCACTGCAACTGCCGTTAAAAAATGTGTTAGCTTTTAGGCCTAGTTTTTGATTTTTAAATGTAGTTGTCAGCTTGCTGGACTAGTTTAGATTTTAGACCTAATTTTTATCAGCCGTTTTTATTTCGTAAGTAGCAGCTAACGGAGGATTGGGTTAGAGAGCATGCTTATTCATTTCCGAACACGGCACGGAGGTTTGACGTTACCGTGGCAACTTAGTTTAATGCCTAATTTTTGTTTACCTGCCGTTTTAATTTCGTAAGTAGCAGCTAACCGGGAGAATTTGGTCGAGAGTAGGCCGATTCATCCATGCATCACGGTACGAGACTATTTTAAATGAAGCTAATACATGTCGCTAACGAAATCTTTTGTTTTTACAGTTGCGTGTTTCCTGTAATATTTAAATGCGGCAATCAAAACTTATTATTTCATTGAGTTACATCGAATAAGCTTATTAGATACAAGGAAGCAACAATGTTTTAATTTGCCATGCTTTTTAACTGCTTATGCATATAATGCATAAAGCAGTTACTGAAATACAGTCGGGGAGAAAAAGGTGCTTGCGTCGTGAGCTATTGTTAAATGATGTCATGTCCCACTCCAGTCGTTTATTTGAACGGGTCATGCCTATCACCTTTAGCGTCTGGCCAGAAGTGACTGAAATATTAGTCGATTTTTCATGATTTCGATTAGAAGACGTGCCAGCAAATTGTAGACGTTGTTATTGAAATGTTTATGGTTAAATCGTTTGCGTATGAAGGGTTGTAGGTCCTTGACTAAAAAATTTTGCCAATTATGTTTCTGTATGAAAAAAAAGTTAAACCTGAAGTGGCCCAGCTTATTTCAGGTTTTGACAACATGCACGGAAAACGGAATTCTATCTGTTGTTGGGCTATTGACGAACCACTGAAAAAAAAATGGCGGCTACTTTACGGTTCGCCGGGAAGGCTGTCCTAGGATTCTACGCGTATTGGCAATTCGGGTAATTATGTGGCTTCTGCTAATCAGGTAATTATTGGATAATTGATTATTTAGTGTAACAGTTTGTTGTAGATCAATTCGACAAACGTGTGAGACAACGGGATAGTGCATACTAGGTGCGTAGCTAACGGAATAAAGGGAGAATTATAAATTCATTCCACGATCACTTTGGATAGTAAATTAAACAATAGAGAGAACAAGTTTACTTTACGCGGCTTATGGGAAGAATAAGCGCCGGTGCACATGTGCGGTCGCCGCTGCGGTACCGCATTTGTGGTTTGGTTTACGTGCCATCTGTTGGATACTGCACACGTACCTGCGTCGACGTTGCGTTACCGCCCGCCGCTCGTGCGGTCGTTTTGCATCGCAATTCCCCACATCAACGCAGCGGTACCGCAGCGTTATAAAAACGCAATTGCGTCTCTGAGTACCTTGGATGACTTGAGCAGTGCACACGTCTGCCGTTTCCAAAAAGCGTTACCGAAAATGGTGTTCAATTTCGAAGAAATAGACATGGAATTGTTTATTGGGAGTAAAGAACTATCCTGAAATATGAAATGTTGCTGCAGAAATGATTGAAGACTCATTGGGAAGTAATTAAAGAACTTATCCGAATTTTTTAGTTAATCTGCAAAGGATGTATAACATTTTCCCTTGGTACGTCTTAAATTATACATCAATGTACCAAAATTCATCGCATTGGTTTTAAAATATTTTTTGTTCACGAGGTAAGCGAAAAAAGCAACATCGTCTCATTCGTTTCAAACTATAATTTTTGGTACACGAGGTTAGGGAATCGAACGCGCACATACGTCACCGAAGCGGCACCGCAGCGTCAACGCACATTAATAAAACGCACGTGTGCATTGATTGGCTGTGTCGCCGTAGCGTCGCCACAGCGTCCAAAAAACGCACGTGTGCACCGGCGCTAAAGCCCCAACTCCATTTACGCGAGACCAGCAAGCAAGCTAGCCACGCTACACGGACTAGCGTGCCGTTTTCCACGCCGACCCTCCGGGCGAGCTCTCGCTTCTCGCTCCTCAAACTCCATTCAAGCGAGCATTCAAGCCACTTAGCTACACTGCGGTAAACTAGCGTGACTCTGATTGGCTCTGTCTGGCTCTAAAATAAATGCATATTTTTGCTCATAGCTAATTACTGCAAGACTTTCAGATTCATACAATAGCATTTTCAGAATCAGTGGATTATTCTCTATTTTTTCATAACGAACGCAAGTTTCCCAACTTTTGTGAGAAATGAACGATCGTTTCTAGCGGTGATTTAGCTCTTCGGCCTGTGGCCTGTTTAGATCGGAGACGAACAATAGCGCGATTTGAACCAATTCTGCCTACCATTTCATGGCCCCGATTATTAAATGCATTCCTATCTAAGTGCTGATTCATTTATTTGTCGAACAATTAAAATATTTAGCTAAACTGAGTGACGAACCGATCGAGTACAGGGATACGCAACGGCTTGTTTATGGCGCCATCTTGCCTGAAACGTCATCAACTCCCTCTTCCTGATTGGCTGCCAGCAGAGCGAGCCGAGCGAGGTGGTCTCGCTAGCCGAAAGATTCTGGGCCGAGTAGAAGCGCGCGAGACGGCCTCGCTTGCCTTGGCGAGACGTTGTAGCTAGCGTCTCGCGTATATATGGGTTTACTGAGCTAGGCCACGCTTTGCAGCTTTGGCCTCGCAAGACTCGCTAGCTGGCTGGTCTCGCGTAAGTGGAGTTTGGGCTTAAGGGCTCCTCATTGATGATCTCTCGTTGGGCTAGAATGACGGAAAATGATCAACTGAACAATATTTTGCCATAAAATGTTTGGGGTAAAGGCTTCGTTTGGCCGTCAGAAATTAATGAAAGTCGCACTCTTTGCGTTGACGCACGAGAGTCCGTTTTCTTCCCATTTCCCAGCTGATTTTTTTCCCCCGTAAACAGTTCAGATAGGTGGGTTGTTATTGTCAGTTTCGTGTGGTTTTGTTGTTATTTTCGGTTAGGTTAGGTTAGGAACCGGCTTCGGCATATCACTTGAGGTAATGAACTGGTTGGGGTTTGGCGTTTCACTTGCCGGACTTTCGCCCAGTTGCATGCTTTCTGGCGTGGTGCGGTGCTAACGTTGGACCTTCACCACGGCCAAACGGTGCGTTTGCCCCAAAAATGGAAGCGGAAAACATTACTCAGCAGGTAATTCTTAGTCCATTAAAAAAAATTGGACGAGAACCCATTTTCTTCCCATGTTCCCTTTACGCACATGGCCCGAAATTCGAAAAAAGAGATAAAAACCTACCTTTAATTTTCACGGAAGGCACTATAGTTTGTTCCACATTATGCTTTCAGAAAACTGACTGTATGACGCCACGTTTCCTGCTGCTAAGAGTACAAAAACGTGTAAATATTCCAGTCGTAGACTGTAACAGTAACTTTGTAGTCTGATATTCACAAGTTTTTGCATTCGTAGTGCAAGGAAACGTGGCATCATATAGTCAGTTTTCTTAAAACATAATGTGGAACAAACTATACAAATTGATCCCAAATTGCGGAAACTCGTTAAATCATCATTAACATAACCTAACCAATTAACTGCCCCAGTATGAAATGCCAAACCCCAACCAGTTAACTACCTCAGTATGAAATACCAAATCCCAAACTTACGTAACCTAACCTAACTAACAATAACAACAAAACCACACAACACCACACGAAACTGACAACTGACAATAACAACATACCTATCGGAACTGTTTATGAAAAAAAATATAAGGTGCCCTGCCGGCCCTGCGAGCGCACATTTCCGCGCTCTAAAACCAACTGTCTCTGTATCTAGGAAAGTATTGGAGCCATTTGGAATCATTATCGTAAGGATATCGAGTATGAGCCTAACCCAATAGTGAGCTTTGTCTTTGGTCTATGAAAATAATAATGTTGCGATTTTTTGCATAAGCAGCATATGTATTTCTTTATGAAGTTCTTGTTTTTTTTAATGCTGGACTGATGTGTTGTTGTAGTCAAGCAGTTTGAACCTCGATTTATGGGATCTTAATTGTTCTGTTAGCATGTGTTCACTGTGTCCAATATATGTGGCGCCGCCTGCTTTATTTTCACTAGGAATTTGGTATATGGTGTTTCGTTTTAGATGTGCAGGAGGTTTGACTTGAGGCTGCGTTGTCTTTTGGAGAGACAGTTTGAGATTTGTTTGATTTTTGGTGGCCAGTCGAATGCCCTGGGTGTGTAGTAGAGAACGAAGGAGTTCAGTTACACCTTGAATGTGTGACAACAAAGTTAGCAGTTTTCGAAATTTTGGGGAGGGGATGGAGTGGATAGCCACATTTGATGTATTTAAAGATGATAACGAAATTTAGTCAAAACGTGTTGTGGTTGAGTGGTGTGATTACTCACTCTCTGTAATTCATTTTTAATAATGCTAAGTTTATAAATAAGGTCCGTATATGAGTGGAAAAATGAACACAAGTGGTTTCTGAAGGTTTCCTGTAGTGAAGGATTCTATGTATCCAACAGCATTAGTAATGTCACAAACAGAATCGGATCAGGGTATCCTGCAAGGCAGTTGCCTTAATCCAGTCATGGTTTTACGATCAGCGTCCTTTGGATAAGGGAAGCTAATCAAACAACCATGGTCCGGTTCTATTTACAATGGTGATCAATGCTGTCGTGATAGAAATGCAGCACTGTGCGAATGTTGTCTGCTATGCCGATGATATTGCGCTGTGGTTTATAGATACCAACCCAGTTGCTCTGGTCAGCAATGTTCAGGCTTCTTTGAACCTCATTGTCGACTCGTCTTGTGACTCGGGGTCTGTCGTTGTCCCCAACGAAAACGGAGCTGGTTGTATTCTCTCGCTTCAGCCGCCGATGTTAATATGTTGCAATTGTTAAAATGTTTCTTTTGGGAATATTATAATCTAGTGTTGGATCACGATCTCTAGTTACAACACTGATTTACAACGTAAGTGTCACTCCAGCGCACGTGCTTCTTGCTGCAGCCCCCATGCATACATAAAGCACTTTCCCTTTCCACGCTGTACCTATTTGCGAATTTAGATTTTCATACCTTCCCAAGCAATCCGTACTGGTATGTTTCCTTACGAGATTTAAGTGGGAACTGTGCGACTATTAGCTTACTTACTAGATAGCTTACCTACTAGCCACTGTAGCCCCCCCCCCCCCACACACACACACAACACACACTTTCAAAAAACACTCTTCCTTTCCACTCGATACCTGTGTGCGAAATTTAGATTTTCAAACCGTCCTTATGCAAGTAAGTTTACACCAAACAGGATTTAGCATGGGAACTGTCCGACTATAGCTTGCCCACTAGCTTGCCCACTTACTAACTTACCCGCTGCAGCCCCCATGTATGCAAAAAGCACTTACCCTTTCCACCCTATACCTGTGTCCAGAATTCAGTTTTTCAAGCCTTCCCAAACGAACTGACAGGTGTATTTATACTATACAGGACTTTACACAGGAACTGTGTGGCTGTTCCAACTAAGTAGCTTACACACTACATTCACTGGCCACAACTTCAACATCGTTGATGTTGTGGCCAGTGAATGTAGTGTGTAAGCTACTACTAGTGTGTATGATGAAGTTTCTCTTTCATCATACATGCCATAATGTTTAATTTTTTTTCTCCATATTAGACCGTCATATGGATGGGCGATTAAACCATTTGCAACAATTTCTACCGCTCTGGTTTATTTATTCAACATGCTGAAATCGACTTTTTCGTGCTTACTGTAAAAGACACTGTTACAGCGAGCCGTCTTTTTACGTCGACCGACGTACTGTTAAACAGTTAACCGTCTGATTATCGGATATTTGATTATCGTCGTGATGGGGCAGATAACCCAGTTAGGTTCGTACTCTCTAAAGACGAACAAGAACAACTGATTTACAGTTGTCATAGTAACACCCCAGTAATTTTAAAATCGCCTACAATAAATTTACGATTGCCTTTACTTAGACCAGGGCTTTCTAATTTTTTTTATTTTTGTAATTGTACATCTCAGTTCGTGTACTCTAGTTCAAACCGTTAGTTTGTGCTGTATTGTTTTTTAGAGAAAGTGGAGGCGTTGTGTCTTCGGTTGGTACGTGAAATAAAAATTATTGTAACGTTCTGGCAGTTATGACTACGTACGACTTTACAAAAATGGTAGATGGAGTGACAAATAAAGACTGTCGCTCGCGCCCCCCCCCCCCACCTTATTAAAGAATTTACAAAAAAAAGCTCTGTCTGTTGTTCATTTCAGCTCATAAAGTTGGCAGTGACAAACTAGCATGTGTCTAATCTACGACCATTTATTGGTATAAACTATACTTCAACTTGCGTTTAAGCAAGGAACGTGCCTACATTATGTTATGCAAGCGAAATGCACACAGAAGAAACTATGCACTAATAGTGCATGTGTACTAGCTCAGCCTCCACATAACTTGTGTACTGGCAGAAGACATTTTGTTTACTTTTTGACTCACAAGTGCACTGCCAGTACGATTTGTGCACGTTTTGAGTCACAAAGTGCACTAAACGTGTTCTAGCACTACACATTTCGCTTGGCGTTCTGAACTGGTTATACACCTGATGTGTATTAAGGCGTGCCCTGCCCAGCCTGCTTACTAGTTTTCCCTCGGGTCATTCCTCTCCGTTGCCATTAAAGACCTATCGTTTTGTGGAGTAAAAAAATATTAGCTGGCGGGTAACTCTTTTACCTTAGCAGAAAGTAACAATCCGAAGAATTTTCGTGGAATTTTGAGCACCATGTAAAGCCTAGTGAACCGTCTGATAGATTGTCTAATTTGAGAACAAAATGTGGTTAAGGCAAAATAAGGTTAGAACATCCTCATGCTTTTACGCTTAACGCTTCATCCTCCCCCCCCCCCCCTCTCCCCAAATCCCCATTATACTGCTATTTTTCAAATTTTAGTCTGGTCGAGATATGATCCCTTTATAACTCAATGAAAATTTCACAAGACGAGTCCCCTTGACCTGTTCATTTGAAAGTATCAAGTCTGTTGAATGACAATGGAATCTGATGAAATTAAAAACTAGGACACAATTACAGTCATTCATTGATATTAATACATATTTTACATTGTCTGAACGGGAATGAAGGTCGAGTTCAGTCGATGTTATCAACTCAATTTATTACGTCTGGTTTAATTGGTTTATTTTTACACGCGCCAAAACAACCTTTGAAGCAAGAATTATTTTAAACTGTTTCTCGACTGAAGTGAATGACGACTATAGTCGACCAACAGGGTTGAACAGTGGTAGAGTGTTTCATGGCTTAAAAAACTATAAATTGAACACTACAATACTTTTTGTAGAAAAGTACTCATTAAAAAACAGACAAACTCACCATAACCCTACCAAACCACTTTGATGATTTTTGCCCAGTAGTCGTCGTAGAATTCGGTGTTGAATGCGTGGAGAAAGTCGTCTTGAGGAAACAACAAATTAAAATGCGCTGTCGTGTAATCTGTTACAGGGTTGGGTAGAGAAATATCTATCCCAAACAAAACTTGTTAAGGCTTCCCGCCACGCTTTTCGGCCGTGTAAAGTCGTGATATAAAACGCCAAGCTCTTTCGCCAAGCTCATCCCACCGAGTAATAGTTCGAAGGTTAAATGAAATATATGAAAATAGCTTACTGCGCAATTTTCAATTATTTTATTTAATGTTTGAAGTTTTAGTCGGTGGGATTAACTTGGCAAAAGAGCTTGGGGTTTGATATCGCAACTTCATACGGCCGAAAAGCTTGACGAGAATCCTTAACAAGTTTTCTTTTGGGCTAGATATCGGACCGTTTTGGTCCAAATTGATGAAATGCAATTTTTTAAAATAATGATATCGCAACTTCATACGGCCGAAAAGCTTGACGGGAATCCTTAACAAGTTTTCTTTTGGGCTAGATATCGGACCGTTTTGGTCCAAATTGATGAAATGCAATTTTTTAAAATAATTAAGGGATGCCAATCTGGTCCATTTTCTTTCTTTTGTTGGCTTTCGTTACATTTTGAGGACAGCAGTCACCTTTTTTTCATATGATTTTCTAAGCTGTGTCACTAACAGTGTGACTTTCATGATGTCAGGCGACCAAACAAGTTTCAGCTTTTTATGTCGGATTAAAAACAGCCAAACTACCTGTTATAAAGATACAACGTGAGTGGTCGCCATTGACCTTCATTGACCTCTGTCGTCACATCCGGTTCCTGCTAAGCCAACTTCCTGTGTCATCACTTCCTGTTCCTGTGACGTCACATCCGTCTGTTCGCAAGGATTAGTAGAGTTGAGCTTTTACCTCAGAGGGCATTTTTTTTTCTGAAATTTTCTTTTTTCTTGAGACGAGGGCCAGGATCGAACCCAGGCCCAATGGATTATCTAATGAGTTAGGTGATTGACGTGTTTACCCTCTTGACCGCGCTGATTAGTTGATGAGGAGACCTTAGATGTTGTTCTTAAAGATAATTAGAGGTGGCGGGGGCATGTGATACCATTTTGCTCACCCATTTCGAGTGCTGGACTATTAAAAATAAAATTGAGCTTGTCACGTGATGCAAAGCGGTCGGCCATCTTGTTTGTTTACACTGTTGAATCAAAAGTTTCAACTAGTTTGCATGAGCAGCCAATCAGAGGGCGCCATTTTGAAAAAAAAGGGGGGAGGGGGAGGTAATGCATGACAGGAAAGCTAATTTTGTATGGACCAGTGTACAGAGGGCAGTAGACAATTTTTAACTAAATTGCAGAAGAGCTGTTCATCCAGGAGTACTTCACAGTTGGCCCTGTTGGTTGGTACACCATTAAAAAGAATTAAAGAATTTTTTCTCGCTCGGCCTAGTAGATGCAACAACACACTAAACATTTTACGCGATTCTTACTTAAAAGCAGCTGGTCATTTTTGGCAGAGGCAATTCAGCAGTCTTTTTTTTCTTTTTTTTTTAAAGCAAATGGACTTCACTTTTATTTATTATTATTGAGAGTACTCGTTGCAAACTTTAAGATTGAATACTGGAAGATTCAAATTCTGTTTCAAGTCGGGCAGTAATCTGAATATGACTCCGGCGATTTTGCGCGGCACCCTCTATCTAACAATCAAAGATAAAGCTACGAGCTGGCGTGGTTACGGCCACTCAGAGGCACGTGCAACCATTATGAAAACTTTCCGCCCGTGAATGAGAAACAACTGGCTACAATGGAATGTCGATAGCAGAGTTGTAATTTAAAACTTTTTTCTGGCACTAAAAAATTAGGCGGCTGTGGTTTCCAGACAGACAGAATGTTAGCAGTAGCAGTCAAGTTGTAAGAATGCGACAATTTACGGGGAGGGCTTTGTAATACTTCGTGCGCGTGTTCCTTGCCCCACGTGTAAGTTTGCTATCCTATACGCGGTCTGTTGTGGTGGTGGTGGCACACGGCTGCATCTTCTGCATCTCAACGTATTTCAGGAATATTACTCTGATATTTGAATTGGTTGATCTTCTTTCTTGGTAACTGTACAATCTTGATGTGTCAAGTATGCTGTTTAATTGGTGTGGCTTTGAAGTGCGATTCGGATTTCGTTTCTCGGATGATTTGATGATGCTGCTGTTGAGCATGGCCTGTGTGAGACTCTTTATCCTGTATTTTGACCTGTGGGTGGGCGGTACCCTCTTCCCGTACTGCATGGATCTGGGGTGCCCATCATGCTCGATTGACCTTCTTTCTGACACCTTTTCCTTACTAAAGACATTCTGACGTATACTTTGCTCTCTCGACTGATCTCCGACGTCTGACTTGAACTATGGCACTGGATTATGATTTGGAACTTGTGATATATGGAATTAATGCTACGAAAAGTGTCTCTGGGGTCACCAGCGAGACAGGGTTGGTGCCAGGGCGCCCATCTTCTGAGGCCGTCCATCTAGCATCATCCCCATGGGGCATGCCGATTTTGGCCATTATCCGAGCAATTTTCATTTTTGCTGCGTTAGCAACGCTGGTTTCAAGTGTACGTGGGAGAAGCCAACGTCCGGGTGGCCGCTCGCGGCTTTTTGAGGGGGTCGCAGGGTTTTTTTCGAATAGCTCGGCTACAGAGGTCTCACGAACATGGGGATAGGCTTGAAATGTGCGTACGGACCAGGGCTATCCGCAATCCGAGTTTCATCAAGTTTACACGGCCAGTTTTTGAGCCCCGACCGTTTGACCTGCTGTGGGACTTAGCCATTTTTTCGAAGTCCAAATGGTGACGGTTAACATCCGTTCCATGCTGCCATAGCTCGGCTCACAGAGGTCTCACGGACTTGTGGTTGGGCTTAAAATGTGCGTACGTACGAGGGCTAACCTCACACCGAGTGACCATGACTATTCCGATTTCGAGTTTTTAAATAAAAAGCGTCGCTCTCTCTCGGCCGATAAAGTTTTGCTTGTAAAGTATTCTTGCAAGAAATTGTTTTCCCTGTAAAGCAAAAGTTTGACTTTATTCCCAATAATATTGCTTGTGAAATACGCAGGCTTATGCCACCACAACAGGCCGCGTGTAGGATAGCAAACTTACATGTGCGGCAAGGAACACGCCCACGAAATATTACAAAGCCCTCCCCGTAAATTGTCGCATTCTTACAACTTGACTGCTACTGCTAACATTCTGTCTGTCTGGAAACCACAGCCGCCTAATTTTATAGTGCCAGAAAAAAGTTTTAAATTACAACTCTGCTATCGACATTCCATAGTAGCCAGTTGTTTCTCATTCACGGGCAGAAAATTGTCATAATGGTTGCACGTGCCTCTGAGTGTCCGTAACCACGCCAGCTCGTATCTTTATCTTTGATTGTTAGATAGAGGGTGCCGCGCAAAATCGCCGGAGTCATAATCAGATTACTGCCCGACTTGAAACTGAATAATAATAATGGGTTGGTTCTAAAGTTCCGTCTCTTCCAGTATTCAATCTTAAAGTTTGCAACGAGAACTCTCAGTAATAATAAATAAAAGAGAAGTCCTTTTGCTTTAAAAAAAAGGAAAAAAAAAAGACTGCTGAATTGCCTCTGCCAAAAATGACCACGCTGCTTTTAAGTAAGAATCGCGCAAAAAGTTTAGTGTGTTGTTGCACCTACTAGGCCGAGCGAGAAAAAATTCTTTAATTCATTTTGATGGTGTACCAACCAACAGGGTCAACTGTGAAGTACTCCTGGATGAACAGCTCTTCTGCAATTTAGTTAAAAATTGTCTACTGCCCTCTGTACACTGGTCCATACAAAATTAGCTTTCCTGTCATGCATTACCTCCCCCTCCCCCCTTTTTTTTCAAAATGGCGCCCTCTGATTGGCTGCTCATGCAAACTAGTTGAAACTTTTGATTCAACAGTGTAAACAAACAAAATGGCTGCCTCTGATTGGCTGCTCATGTAAGGACACGCAAAAATCATTTCAACAGTGTAAACAAACAAGATGACCAACCGCTTTGCATCACGTGACAAGCTCAATTTTATTTTTAATAGTCCCGCACTCGAACTGGGTGAGTAAAATGGTATCACATGCGCAATTTAATTTTTAATAGTCCCGCACTCGAACTGGGTGAGCAAAATGGTATCACATGCCTCCACCACCTCTAATCATCTTTAAGAACAACATCTAAGGTCGCCTTACCAACTAATCAGCGTGGTCAAGCGGGTAAAGGCGTCAATCACCAAACTCGTCAGATAATCCACTGGGCCTGGGTTTATTTTAGTAAATAAAAAAATAATAAAACTTAACGGTAATATTGCTGCAGTACACATTACGAGGTCGGCATGCAGTCATTGCCAGTGTTCCTTTACTCTCCATCCTCATCAACGTTTCAAATATAGTATGAAAGTGTAGCTGGTGTGAAATGGAGGGGGGGGGGGTTGCTATAGCAACGGGGCAGTTAACTTTGGATAAACGTTCGGCAAAGATGACAAGCACGACCTAAGGGTGTTTCACTTCCGATTCATGGCCTCAGGTTTAGTTGCAGACACAGTTGATCATACTGCACGCCCCACAACCACCCCACCTCTGCTAGCAGAAATGCTACAAATGTAGAAAAATTGTATGATCCCTCCTTACACCGAAATAATTACTTACATTAACGGGTTTACGCAGGTTAGGGGGAATCCCCAGAATTGATAAATAACAAGATTTACCTTTTTTCCAAGTCGAAATAGCACCCAATTGAGATTGTTTTCCGGCAAAAATTACTCCCTGAAATACGCATCTCTCCCCCTCCCCCTGCAAATTAGTTTCACAAAATAGGTACTGAATCTGTTTCACATTATTTGCAGTTTTATTTTATTCACGTCCGTGTAATGATGGACACAGTGCAAAAGGTAAAAAAACAAAAGAAAAAATGTGCTATGAAATGGTGAAACAAAAAAGCTGCGTGAAATAATGTAACAAAGATGCAAAGCATCATAACCATTGGTAGATTAAATGTATAGGATGTATATCAAACAGGTAAATAAAAAAAAAACAACACTTCATGTTGTGTTGAATAACTCCCACAAATTGTCTTCTAAAAATATTCGTTCCTCTACTTTCACTTGTGATTCTATTTTCTGTTCATGTTTCCTTTTTTTGGGGGGGGTGGGGTGTGGAACTCACAGAGGTCTCATTTTTTCATGCCTTTCAGGGCTGGACCTCTTGCCTTACATCCACCACTCAGCAGAACCTGGAGTTTGTGATATTGTGATTTTGGGGAGGGGGGGGGGGTAGGATGGAGAGAGAGGGGATTAGGATTTTAAAATCGTCTCATCCTTTTTTTCCCTTCCCTTCCTCCTCCTCCCCCTCATCGAATAATGACCTCTCTCCTAATGAAAACGCCAATGTTCCCTGAACTAAAAGGATATTTTTTGTGTGTGAGTTATGTTGCGCCCAGTAGCGTTACTAAAATGAGCTATGAGGCAGAGGAGGAGGGCCCTCCATCGGGTTTGGGGGTAGGTCCACCGGCTTTGCAACAATTTAAATGTGTTATGCTTTTAGGTCATTGCTATAGTTCCGTGTCTTGTGTTTTATTTTTGTTTGTGTAAAGCAAAAGTTAATAAAACCAGACACACAAAGGTTGCGTTTTTTTCCATAAAGATGGGCTTTCCACTGGGTGTCCGCCTCCGGGCCTCTATTTTTAAGTTCACCCCTGGTTACGCTACTGGAAATGAATGAATTTCATCTGGTGATGTCATACGTGTGTTTTATATTAATTTTTTTTAATTTTCACATTGTTTAGGTGAAAGCATTTTAGAAAATTACAAACAAAAAGTTCTGAAATGCTTGGAATTCCTTGGATTAGTAAAATTTGTAGACGAAGCAGCGTAATATCACAGCAGTTGATTGACGAGTACCTCCTGGATCGAGACGCTAAGGCAATAAAGAGACGAAGCGGGTTATCTAGATTATAGTTCTATGGATGCGTCAGCAGTGCCCAGGTGACGTCACTTATCTGTGTCCTTCGTCACGCAACGCCACAATTTCTGAACGTAAAGACGCCATCTAGCTGAGCTCACGTGTACTTTTTGTCATCCAACTTTTTTACTGCAGGGAGTGTTAGAATGTAAAGGCTTTGTATATAGACGTTGGCGACGGTCTTGATTAGGCAAATACCTACGTTATTTACGTCGTTTTCAACAAGAAAATGTTAAGCTGTGTCACTAACAATGACTTTTATGTTGTCACCCTAGCACGTGTCTTGATATTTAATTAGTTCTGTCGTTCTTTATTCTTTTCTTTTTTTTTTGTATTGTAAGCATTTACTAAGCAACCCTTAGTTAAACCAAATTAAGCAGACGTGACGTACCTTTTCCCTAGGAAACAGAGTAATCAGATAATTTCCCGACGACTAGAGCCTATGTAATTGGTTGAACTATAGAGCTTCTTTCTATACCCCTCAGCCGCCGCTTTTAGCCGTCGCGCCGCATTTTTCTGAGTCAGCCGAATAGCCGCCAAATATTATTCGGCCGCCGCCTGGCCTAGCCGCTGAAAAAAATACGGCTAGGGCCGCAATTTTTGTGCATCAAAATGAAAAGAAACAGTCATGAATTGTAACTAACTAAGGCTAGTAGTGAATGGCTAGGTTTGATACCAAATTTAACGTTGGCCACGCCCTATGTTAAATACTATAGGAAAAAAAATCGCGGCGTGGGGTCTGACGTCACAGCCTGTTTGAGGGTAGGGGAGGGGTGTGGAGGCGTGGGAACGGGCGCGGGTGCGTATAGGGAGTGCGTGGGCGGTTGGGCGGGTGGGGGTGGGTGGGAGGGTCCCTTAAGGTTGGATTCGAGGGGTTCAATGACCGGAGGCGTTTTTTGCGCACCCCTGCTCGGTATCGGTATCGGTAAATCTGTATCGATTATCGGTTTTTGGGGGATGGGTCAGGGATCGTGTTTTCAGTTTCGTTTTCGAACGCGGGGGGTGGGGGGGCGGCCCCCGAAGGGAGCCGCCCCCCACCCCCTGCGTTTTTTAATTTTTTTTTTTGTAGAAAACCTATCGTTTTTGGACGGGGATGGGGGGTCGGCAGCCAGGGCTCGACCCTCCCTCCCATCTCCCGTTCGTTATTTTTAGTACCCGTACCTCGCAGGCTGGCAGGCAGGGCAGGCAGGGCAGGCAGGCAGGCAGCGAGCCAACCAGCCAGCCAGTCAGCCAGGCAGGCTCGCTTTTCCCTCCCGTTTTGTGTTACTCCCTCCCACCGCCGCTCGACACTTTATGCCACTCCTGTCCCTAACCGTGTGATTTTTTAATGGATGGCTGGAAATTAAGCCGTGTAAATAATAAAAATAGTGCTCGCTAGAAACGGAGGAGGAACAGGCGAACAAACAAACAAGCAAACAACGCAGCATTTTTTCCGTGGAATAGGCCTAGCTAGGCCGGGTAGCGCGGGGCTCGAAGCAAGTATGCCGTCGCGCTGGCTCGCCAACACGGCACGGCACGGCACGGGGCACAAACCAACGATGTGGATTTTAGGCGTCCAAATTATTAGAAACACATCTCATATCTGCTCGCAAAATAACCCGTTTCTTACCGTTTTCATTATTCGATAAGCAAATTAGGCGATATGCATTGGCTTCCACGCCGACAGCGTGACTGCATAGCTAGCTATAGGCTAACGAATAATTAAAAACACACAATAAACGTACAATTTCGCAGCATTTTCAGCAGCGGCACCTTAGAATCCGCTTGAAAATTGATCGTTTTTTGCCAACATTATTATTATTATTCGCAAGGCAAGTCGGCCACACGCACTTGTGTTTCACGCTAAAAACAGCGCGCCTGCGTAAGTAGCCTACTTTCGCTCACAAATAAATAATAAAAATTCGCAAAAACCAACCATTGCCAAGTATTCTGTACTCACGTGGAATTCACTTTTCTTTTTTAAATCCATGTTCACTTGTTTTCTAGAGGAAACGCTCACTTTCGCAATCCATTTTTCGTTGCTAATCCACAAGTTTTTCAGCGGAATTGAAGGTTTATCACTTTTCTGGGTAGTAATCAGACAAATGAACACACTTTTTGCCTTGTTTGCTTGTTTGTTTTGCCCGTTTGTTCCCCGTTAGCACTGTAATGAATAATCCATTTTGGCGGTTAATTTTCACGGAGCCGGCAGATATTCCATCTCTGCTCGACGGGTATACATTTAAAAAATGAACCGCCAAGTCGGTTAAATTGCAACGACTCTGTCTCTTTGCAGGAGGGCCCTATACCCCTAGCCTCTACTCAACGCTTTACCCGCCCCCACATAAGCAAGCAGACAGACTCCATTTTGTCTAATAAATACGCATCCTCGCGTAGAGGCTAATATTCCATATGTGCTCGTCTTCTTGCCCCATTTTGGCAAGATTTAGACTCTGCTAAAGTATGAATGAAATAAAAAAAATAGCGAACCTCCAATACAAATTTCAAGTTTACTGCAACTCTACGTTTTCGGGTAATCTAAGAGTTTATGCTTTGGCCATATAAAAATATTAACAAGAGTGCTTTTCTTATAATAATGATAAACTAAAAAACTAGGCGTAAAGGGGCCCTCACTCACCTTATACACTTGCGTTTGTCCTCCGTCTGACGTGCGCCTCCTTACAGTTCCACTTAGGAAATGATTTCGTCAGGTTTTGTTTCTGATATATTTATCCGAAAATTAAGATTTCTGATTTTTTTAAAGGGGAAACCTCTTTTTTTTTTTTTAGCATGCCCACCGAGAATGGAAATGTACTTAAATCATTAAGGAAATTGATAAAGAGGAGGGGGAACCTCCGATTCTAGCAGGGCTGACAGAGTAAAATACTAGAAATTAAGAAAAAGTGCTTCACATGGGAAACCTACCGATATACCAATGTCGCAAGAACGGAAATTGCTTAAAAATAAGGAAACTGCCCGATTTTTTTTATTATTCTTGCAAGTAAGGCCTCTTTGAAACCGACTGATCTGTAAAAAGTTGACAAAATCTTGTAACTGGAAGGAAGAAGTGTCA
>JAHWFP010012161.1:0-19006 GCA_023313725.1 Lithobius niger | reverse complement strand
CCCGGCCAACCGCCCACGCACTCTCTATACGCACCCGCGCCCGTTCCCACGCCTCCACACCCTCCCCTACCCTCCAACAGGCTGTGACGTCAGACCCCACGCCGCGATTTTTTCCTATAGGATTTAACATAGGGCGTGGCCAACGTTAAATTTGGTATCAAACCTAGCCATTCACTACTAAGGCTGTTACTTTTTTCTAAGGTAGTAAGCTGCTCTCGACTGCCTTAATTTCATAGTTTGTAAAACCATATTCTCTTACCAACTCCGTGTATTTGTGTGATCATTAGCATGCATGATTACTTTCGGTTCCGTGTTAGGGTTCGAGTAATAATAGGCAGGACACATTACTTTAAGAACAGGATAGGCCTATGGCTCTGATTTTTGATTTGAGGGTTCTTCCCGAATTTTTCCTTTTTTCTTTTGTGATTCATCTCGAAATCCATTAGGCCTATTTCCCACCCCCTTCTATTTCATCATTTTCTTGTGCAGTGAGTTTCGTCGTTGATATATTTGCTTCATTTCGATCGATTTAGCCGAAAATTAGCCGTCAGCCAGCCGAATTTATAGTTAGCCGGTGGTGGCCATCAAATTTGTGGCTAGCCGCAATTTAGCCGAAATTTCTGAAAATGACAAAATAATGCGGCTAAGGGGTATACTTTCCCCTAATACCTTTACAACACTTGTAGTTCAAAACTGTAATGAATCTATAAACCTTGAAAGAAAGGGCGTGTTTGTTAACTGTCAGCAGCAAAAGCATATTTTCTCAAGTTGAGGATTAATCCCAGTGCTGCCGAAATCTTTCAAATTGTGAAAATAGAAAGGGAAGGAACAGAGATAAATAAAAACTAAAAGTTAAAGGATGAGCGTCCACCTTCCACAGAGAAAGATGTATCCATAACGTTGTTTTTTCATGTCTACCGAAGTCAGTAACGTTTTTCTCATGTTAAATTCCATAGACTCTTTGCTGATGGCTAGCGAGAAATTAGGAAGGACTACACAGCTGAAAGTTTACACATGGTGAACTGAACATGATCCTTTTGCTGGCATGGGACTTGTATGGGTCAGGACAAATGTGATGGGAGGGCTCTGAAATTCGCAACAAAAGAATTTAAATTGAGTTGCTTTTCCATGTTACAACCAAGAGCGACGAATCTTGAAATTTGTAAAACCCTTGAATATAAGAAACGTCTTCTTCATGAAAAATAGCTCACGTAGCAGTAACCAAGTACTGTTTTTCATAAGCTTGCCTTCCAAACTTTTCATGGTACCGTTACACTACGAAATAACTCGAGAAGAAACCATACTATTAGGCTGCGTTTACAATATAAAAGCTTGTGCGTGAGCGTGGCGCGGATAATCTGCTTGGCCCGCTCGTGGTATCGTCACGCTAAAGCAAACGCTCTTTCATTTACAAATCAAACGCGCGAGCAGGCGCGTGAGCTTGATAATGCTGGCCGATACTCCGTTCCAACTAAGCTGTCTCGTGACTTCCCTCTTCTATAGCACCAAGATTCGATGCCATACGGGTCAAGGTCACTGTAATTAAGATATCTTGCCGTTTATTGTGAGCATTCAACCTTTTAGCACACTACGTTTTCCTTGCTTGTGGCGTCGATCGGCGCCGATGGAATCCGTTAATGCCGCCATTTTTTTTATCCCAGCATGCAACAACTAAGCGCGTCGCTTGGCGCTCACTGATCTAGGTCCAGTAGATATTCGCGTGACGCTTGAAAATAGCAAAACGCGCGCGTTGGCCCACCTGTTCTACAATTGTAAATGGTCGCGCTTAAGCGTTGAGCATGGGAAAAACTTTAGTTTCACGCGTCGAGCGTCACGCGTACGCGTTGAAATCAATATTATAAATGCACCCTTAATATGATGGCAAATTGCGTTCATAAGAGGAGTCGTTAATTATTGATGGTAAAATTTTGATCTTCGTTACTCGCAGGAAAATATCTCAAACACGTAAATAAAAAAAAAAAAGCTTTGAATAGATCTTTATTAATAAAATCGAGTTGTCGCGTAGGATGGACGGCAACGAGACGGCTGCCACAAGACGGCCGACCGCAAGTAATTGATAGAGCACATATCCGTTTTCATTGTCGGTCGCTCGCCCTTTTTCTCAAATCAAATCATTTATTACAGGAATCTAAAGGTCCGTGACCATACATCCCATCTAACTTATGGCTAACTTATTATAACACCAGAAAACCAGAAGAACAGAGCCCGTACAGTACCCCGAGATAGCCCGAGACCAAGGTGCCCCCTGGGATATACATCTCACTGAATCTCAGTGAACCTCCTTGTAGCTCTACAAAAGGACAAAACTGCACTGACCCGGCTCCGGGGAGCAGCTCCCCCTTCCTCCTGACCTTCATCCAGCAATGACAACACTTTCCTAAAATCACCCTGGGCGGAACGGAGCGGGATTCGGCGCAACCCCTCCCACCGTGCACAAGTGAAAAGAAAGTGTTCGACAGATTCATCATCAAGCCCACAAACACAGCGGGGCGTCGGAGACCACCCCAAACGGAACATGTGAGCTCGCAGGAGGACGTGCCCCGTCCTCAGACGAGACAAAAAACACCGGCCTCCCGTCGGGACAACCGATCCAGAAACCGCGGCCTCTCAACCGACGGGTGGATCGCAAACAGTCTCCTCCCGAGTGTTCCTCTAGCCCACACGGCATTCCAGGCAGCTGACGCGACTCCATCCAAGACAGGTGACAAATCTCTAGCAGCCAAAACAAAGGATGCCACATGGGTGCCCTGAAGACACTGGGCCCCATGGCGGGCTAGATCATCGGCCAATTCATTCCCAAAGCAACCCTTATGCCCCTGCACCCAGGTCAGCGAAACCTCATGTCCCGCCTGAAGCACAGCAACAAGCATCTTGCCAATACCATACACTACCGGGTGGCTGACATCAAGCGACTCGAAGGAGCGACGCAGAAACTGAAGACCAGCAGCTGAGTCAGAAATGACCCGAAACCGCTGCAACCTCAAATCAAGCGCCAGGTCCAAGGCCAACGAAACAGCGACAAGCTCCACCACAAAAGCAGAAGGGATACACCTTAGGTGGAAACTGAGCTCTTTACGCAGCGCCGGAATTGCCACTCCTACACCCCCTGACCAAGATTCTCGAAAGAACGAGGCATCACAATAAACATCAGTAGTCAACAATGCACTCCCCAAAGTACCATTCGTACCCTAAAAGACTGATAGCAACTGCCCACACCATGTCCACGGGGCAAATGGCCTAACCACAAAAGGAGCCTCAAACCTACCCAGTTCTGTACCGCCCAGAAGAGTCACACCCAACCCCGGAGAGCCCAAGGACTGTCGAGTGATAGAACTCAAAGCCCCACACCCCACAAGAACGTGAGCCAGTGGGTCCAACCTGCCTCTGGCAATAGCCCTCAGGCACAAAGCCGACAGCAATCGCCCAGCCCGCACATCAACCGGGAGCTCCCCGGCCTCTATGAGGAGAGCATTACCAGGTGTTGAGGGCAAACACCCAGTCACACACCGTAAACCTTCATTGAGTGCAACTTGGACACCACGAGTTGCCCACCGAAAAGGGGCCAAGAACGGGAGGTGGTAGTCGGCCACAGCCCTGACGTAGACTCGATAGAAGCAGGACACTACCGACCTCTTTGCTAACAACCTATTTGTTGCCAACGCCTTCAGCACCCTAGTCCTCGCTGCCACAGCTTCCTTGACCGCGGCTACCTCAGCCTTCCAAGAAAGCTGCGGATCCAGCCTCACACCCAAATACCTCACACTGGAGGAGGACGACACAACAGTTGTGCCAACCTTAATCGTCGTGTGCAATTCCGAGTGCCTGCAAAACACCATCAATTCAGTCTTGGACTGCGACAGCGCTAGGCCCCTCTCCGCAAGTAGTCTCTCTCCCACCACCAGCGCATGTTCCAGAGAGCTAATCAACAACGGGAGGTCATTCCCCACCAGCCAAACAGCCACGTCGTCGGCATAAGCCACAACATCAACCAGGTGACTTAAACGGACAAGCACCTCATTCAGCGCGACCGCAAAAAGGGCAGGGCTGAGGCAGCTCCCTTGAGGCAACCCTCTGTCAGTCTTACGGACACCCGACCAGCAGCCACCAACCCTGGTAGCAAAACTCCTGTTCTTGAGGAGTGCTAGGATCGCCGAAGCAAGCCCCCAACCCACCATAAGCTCCTGCAGAGCAGCCATGACCCAGTCTAAATCAACTGTGTCATAGGCCGCCCTAATATCCAAGAAGACCGCCACCACTAAATGTCCCTTAAGCCAAGCACCACGAATGCTGGACTCCAAAAACATCACCGCGTCTTGAGCGCCCCTGTGTTTCCGGAACCCGAACTGCCTACTGAAGAGCCTACCCGTAACCTCTAACTGAGACTCCAGACGCCCTACCAACATCCGCTCATAAACCTTCCTCACACAAGAAAGGAGAGCAATCGGTCTGTAACTTACAACTGAGGTCCTGGCTTTGCCCCTACCCAAAACTGGCGTGAGAACAGAGAAGAGCCACGAAGGCGCGACCGAGGCACCACCATAGCACCTCTGAAAAAACTCAACGAGTTCCTCCTTTGCTGCCATACTCAGTCTCCTAATATCTCCATAAGAGATGCGGTCTATCCCAGCTGCACCATCCCGGCATAACCTGACAGCAGCAGTGAACTCAGCCATAGAGAGCGGGTCACTGCAATACCCATGCGTGGACCATTCCCCTAAAATGGGAGGTGGACCACACGGAGAATCGTAGACCTTAGCAAAATTGTCATTAAAGGCTGTTGGCATCTTCACACCGCGAAGAACCTCACCCTCGGAGTCAAAGACCCAGGAGATTGCTACCTTCGAGTCCATTGGACGAACCAAGCCCCAGGCCTCCGACACAGAGCAACCCTTGTACACTCGTTCGCACACCCTCCGGCCATATGTGGCTTTCTCTCTCCTTAGAATGAATCTCGTCTCCTCTGCAATCCCATAGAACATAAACCACCGAATAGCAGTGGGAAAACGACAATATTGCCGCCAAGCACACCTGCGATCTCTGACAGCAAACGTGCAAGCTTGGGTCCACCACGCTGGCTTACAAGTCCGAGGTCCGACAGGCCTGCGACACCCTTTCCTTTTACCCATCCCGCCAAGCCATTTATCAACCCATGAACCAAAAGAGCCCAGGAGCACTTCAGGGCGATCCCCCTTCTCCTGGCTACAACCACTGCCGTGCTGCCCCTGACCTCCAAGGGACAAAGAAATCGGGAAGTGGTCGCTCCCTCTAAGATCATCGGACACCCCAAAGGAACACCGGTGAATCAGCTCTGCAGAGCACAGAAAGAGGTCCAAGACCGACTCTTGGATGGTCCCCCCGTACCTTCTAACAAATGTTATGCCACCATTATGAATTACCTCCAGTCCAGACTCTGCGAGCGTTGACACAATCATTCGCCCCCTTGCACTACACTCCACACTACCCCACAACCAATGGTGTGCATTAAAGTCGCCTCCCAGGACTAAAGGCCTAGGAAGCGTCTTCAACCAAGCAACCCAATCATCCCTATTCACATATCCCCGCACATACACGAAACCTACAGTCAACCATGCTGTGTCCCACCATAGTCTCAACACACAAACGTCCATTCCCCTACAACCGGGACTTGCAATCAAATAACCCGCAATCCCATCCCTTAACATAACCCTGATATTCGTACTTACACCGTCAGTAATGCATGTAAAACCACTGACACCAATCAACACACCTGGGGGCAACTTGACCTCGAGCAAACCCATTACATCCATTCTCCCACAGAGTTCCTCTATTTCACTCAACTTCCCCAATGCCCCCCTAGTATTCCAAGAACAAAGATTGAAACTGAATTAAATTACCCAAACTCACCCTTGTCCATTACCCCACTGCCCTCACCGCCATCACACTCTTCATGCCCATCCCCAACTATTCCACCAGCAGAGGCTGTCACCATTGTGTCAAATACAGAACCCTCTAGACCACATACCACTCCCACTTCCCCAACTTCCACTTCCACAACACCTATTACTGCAGAAGCCTCCTCCACCGCTCTACCACATTCCACCCCACCCTGATTCTCCACCTTATCAACCAAAAGTTCAAGAACACTTTCAATAAAATTTTCGACCCTAGTCCCATTGTCACCAGCACTACCGTCTCCACAGACACCCCGGACCACCTCACCAGACTGCACATCCATATGGTCAGTAGCATTAATTGAAATCACCTCTCCCACCCCAGGACTCAAAGCACTCAAGACAACAGCACCAGTTAGCTCCTCCCTACGACTTCTCTGCTGTGGTGGCGACCCTCCCCCACTTTTACGCCTTGACACACGTTTCCTCTTTGGAGGTGGAACCACTTCCCATTCCCCCTCCGGCACCACCTCGACCGGAGCAACAACATCAGCATTAGGAGAGACCGCACTAGGTACCACTTTTCCACAGGTACCAAGACTGGAAATCCCCGGGCCCCCAACTCAAACACTTTCAGAAGTCACAACAGTCGGCACAAGACCAGGCACCACCTTTCCGGAGGCGACAGGAGGCGATTGCACTCTCACCGGCGCTGCACTACTTTTTTGATGTTCACACGGGAAGGAACGGGGTGTATATGCATCGCACTGTCGACAAAAAGAACTGGTGCACGCCTTTCTCACGTGCCCACGGAATTTGCACCTTAAGCACTTGGGAGGGCGCTCAGGGATCATTAAGAGAGCAGCAAAACCCCTAATCGTGGCGACGTCTGGAACTTCATCTAGCAGAACGCCTTCTCTTAGTCGCAGGGTTGCCTTTAACACTCCATTGTAGATGTGGGTGATTCCATCTACATCATGGACCTCACGGCACAGGCGAATCACTGAACCATACTTTGACAAAGCCGCCACCACGTCATTTTCAGCGACACCGTACGGCAACCAATGAATTCGCACGGAAACTGTTCGGGAATGCAAGTCCAGAATACGAACTTCGTGACCATCCAGTGTTAGTCCCTTCTTCATCACCATATACTTGGAGTCCATATCTTTAAAAGCCACTTGAAACAAATTTCCTGCACGTAGTGCACAAATGGCCACAACATTGTGGAGGCCCACCAAACTCTGCAGCGCATCTCGAATAGAGTGGACTGTGTATGGGCATCCACTTTGGTCTGCTAACAAAATGATCGCCTTATCCATGTTTATATTTGCAAAGCTCCCTTTGTATAGGCGCTTGAACCAAGCAACATCGCGACTATTACAGTCCAACCCCAAATCGTCACCTGGTTCCAATTGCGGTGCTAGAGCGGATTGAGACTTCACGGAGTCAGCAAAAGAAACTTGCTTTACACCGGCCACCCGGTCTGTCAGAGACCTTGTAGTCGTCTTTCCACCTGGGAGCCTGGAATAAACTCCACCAACCACCTGTCCAATCTGACCTCTGCCGGCTTTGTCTCCATCACCATCTCCATTCGCCCACTGACGGTTCCGCAACTGCGTCAGGACTTCTTGTGGATCTCCTTGAATCTTCTCTGGCGTGAATCCCATAGAATTTAAGTCCACTTCTTCAATGCCCTCATCTGCTGCCAGCTCGAAAACAATCTTGTAAAGGTCCAATGGCACTGCCTTACCACGAACATGCTCCAATGACAGCAAACCACTATGCTGGAGGTTACACAAAAACTTACGGACCTGAACTGGCACAACAGTGTTCCCATCCCTATCTTGCCTATTGTTGTCACTCATATTGTCACTTGCATTGTTGCTCTCCATATTGTCACCGTGTCGTCCTTCTTCTCCAACAACATACTGGTTCAAAATGTCAATGTCTATTCCCCTCTGCAAAGCTGCCCGTTTCACCATTTCATACTCACTGTTAGGAACAATACCAGCCAGCACTTGCCGACCTGTCAAAACACCTCTCTCCTGAAATTCCTCCAGCAATAGTTTCACCTGACTCACCGTTGCCCGCTCTTCCGTCCGAACTCCAAAGTCTCTTATATCTTCCTCTGATACTCCACGTTTACCAGCTTCTGCCAGTACAATAGCGAACTTCTCTGCCGACACTATCCCTGAATTTATATCAACACTGTTCAAAACTTTAGATTTCACCAGGTCCCTTAAGATTTTCTCCACATCAGCCGCCATCTTTTTCTTTGCCAGCGTGGGAAGAATGAGCCCGCTCGCCCTCTTGCTGATTGTTGAAGCTTCGTTTGTTTAATCCTCCTTTACAATGTCTCCAATGCCTATTTATTTATTTCAGGTGTCCGATGGCGTATTTATTTATTGCCGGTATACAAAGGTGTATTTATTATTTCACATGCACAAAGGTGTATTTATTTATTTCACATGTACAAACGCGTACTCCAACCATTTTTGCAGGAAATAATCATATTATATGTAAGTGTATGGACTCCGGAACAAGGGATACGCTGAATGAGGGAGTGAAGCAAACGAAAAACACCCTTTGCTAGACAGGGTACGCAAAAACACATAGACGGGATACACGCATTTCGTAAAACACATGAGGAAGGAAATCGTTCCAGTGTTTATAACGGTGCATCAAACACCACCTGTGCGTAGCACGGGCTTCTGCTAGTTATGAAATAATACGAAGATACGCTCCTTCATAAACTTCAGATAGTTCATGATTATTTGCGTTTATTCTTAAATAATAGTCGGCCCTTTGAAACGAGAATGCGTTAACCTGTCAACCGTGGTTTAATTACTGTTAATGAGTAAATATCTCACTCGACGGAAAATTAAGAGTTCGCACATTAAGTACTAGATATCCGTGAACAAGACCCGGTTAACCTAAAATAATTGATCATCTGCAAGAAACGGACAGTCCAAATATCGTGGGGTGGCGAAATCAGAAGAGAGTGATTAGCGCGAGTTTGATTTTGCCACCCCTAAATATTTGGAGTGTGCCGTTTCGAGCAAAAGATCAATTATTTCAGGTTTACCGGGTCTTGTTCACGATAAGGTGTGACGTCAAGCTAATTTAACGGACTAGCTGTACCCCCGGCGTAACGTATGCCATTCTAGCCAGTTCCGGCATACCTGAGCGAAATACTGTAGTGGGCAGTATGGAATAAAAAAGGCGCCGACTTCCCCCCTGCTCCGGATGCATAATTTTTTTTTGTAAACAGTTCAGCATAGGCGGCCAAATCGCGCCCTCTGATTGGTCGTTCTCTCGCTTGGAAACATGGCGACCGTCGGAAGCGTATGGCGATACATCAATTTGCCTTCCCTTTCTTAATACCTACATACGTGCCAGTTTAAAATACTAGTTAATACTGCAACTCATGAATCAAGCTTGTAATAACTGAATAAGGAACCTAATTCTCAATTTTATTACAACTCACCCATTCTTCGCATGAATCGATTGTGAGCGCCATCCAGTGATAAATTTTCGAACCACGTTTAAGCCAAATGAATTTGCTATTAGTAAAGGCGGTAGCCTTTACTGTAAGGTTTGACCTCGGTCTCCCATGTTAAAGTGGAAATTTCGATGCTTAATTTCTCCGCCGTCTTCCTACATTTTCCACTGAAATTTGATATATGAGCTTTATGGGACTTGGCCAACACGTGTACTAACTTTTATTAATTTTCGATTTGCCATAGCGTAGATCTGGACTTGAGCTGGAATCGTGATTTTCATTTTTGGCTTGTTGTTGTTGTTGTTGTTGGCACGACACGTTTCTGCTACGCTGTCTAAAGATCAAACTATTTGTCCTATAGAGCTGGTTCTTGGCTTATTTTACACGTATTGCTCTGTAGATGTGCCCTCTCCATAAGGACTTTCCTAATTGGTCAAGTGATTTAGGGGTTTCGGAGCTCTAAACGACCAGATTGGTTGTTTTACATAGTTTTAAACATTGTTTTTATGCAACAATGCCAATCAGCAAACGCCATATGCATGGCATCGCATGGCCTGAAGTTTAAGCAAATGCTAACAATGTTGGCGAGCCAACAATTCACCCGCACGTGAAGAGGAAGCATTATTCTTATTACCAATTGATTTATTAACACTGGCGATTAGTAAGGGTCGACCTAGGACCTCTGTGTTAAAGTTTCAACTTTGAGAGCTTATAACTCCGTCAAAAGTAAACATCTTTAAACCAAATTTGGAATCTAGCCTTGACTATAGTCAGGGCCTGTCTGCAGCCCAAAAATTGTGAAATTCGGTCCAGCCAAACCCGAGATGCAGACAGGGGTCAAATAGACAACTTCTTGTTCAGCTTCTTGTTGTTGTTGTTGTTGTTCTGGGGATAATTTCGTCTGTCCTCTCTACAGGGCAAACCATTCGTCCTATAAAGTTGGTTCTTAGTCCATTTTACAGGTATTGCTCTGTAGATGTGCCCTTTCCATAAGGCATTTTCTAATTGGTCAAGTGGTTCTGGGGTTATGGAGCTCTAAACGACCAGATTGATTGTTTTACATTGTTTTAAACATTGTTATTAAGCAACAATGCCAATTAACAAACGCCAGCTGCATGTTATAGAATGAAGATTAAAGGATTTGTTTCTATTGTTAACATTGACGTGGATTGGAGGCTGCGGCAAGATGGCTGCTGATGTATATGAACTTTTGCAGGAGTTTGTTGAAAATGGGTTGATAACAGATTTGGACATTACGTCTGGGGTTGTGCTGAATGCAGTGTTTCACGAAATATGTAGAGAAGCGGAAAAGCGAGGTATTGCAGCAGAAGAGTTGCGGCAGTTTGGGGTTGAAGAGTGTGAGCAGGGAGATGGTGTAGAGTTGAGAAGTAACAATGCAAATGTAAACAATGTGGTGGTGGACAATGTGCGCAATGTGACTGGGAACAATGTGAACAATGTAGCTGGCAAAAGCTCTGGCAATTTGACATACAGCAGTGTTGTAAATGCTTCTATTGCTGAAGATCGGCGGGTTGCTGTAGCCACTGTCAGAAGTTTGTTCAATCCAGCTCAGCAGAGTCTGAAGGATGACGCGAAAAAGGCCAGGGAAATTCAGTATCTGAAGAAAGTGTATAGTGGTAGCCTTTCCAACGTAAGAATGCAGCGATCGGTGGTATTTTTGTGCAACAGGGCTGGTGTGCCATATTATCAGTATCAAATGTCCGATGCGGCGGAATCTGTTGTTGGCGTTAATGAAGTTGAGGCTATAGCTCCATTACGTACTGGAAACGCTTTTCAAGTGGTGTTAAAAAGTGCTGCAGCAAAAAGCAGATTGCTTGCAGCGTCGGTAGCGATCAATGGGGCATCGGTAGTGATCTGTGATTTGTACGATAATACTTTGGTAGCAAAAGTGTATTGGCTTCCTTATGAAGTTACGCCAGCTGATGTCAGCGCAGCTTTTCGTCCTTATGGTGTAGTGCTACATCAAGGCTTCGAGAAAGTGACAAAGGGAAATAGAGTGGTTTGTGCGTCGGGCGTGCGCAATGTGAAATTTAGGCTTCATGAAAATGTAACTCTTGACGACGTGCCTGACATCATACCGGTGCGAGGTATTCAAGCTTTGATTTCTGTTTCGGACCGCGCGCCACGCTGCTTACGCTGCGGCATCAGAGGTCATTTCCGGCGTGTGTGCGCGAGCGTGGAGTGCGTGGTGTGTGGTTGTTATCGCGACCCACGTGACTTGTGCCCGCACTTGCGTGCGATTGCAATTGCAAGAGCTCAGGAAGGCGAAAATGAGCGTCGTTCGGCAGCTGCGGCTGCGACGTCGACGGCTTGTGTGCAAGATAATGTTGCTGTACGTCCAGTGAGTGCTTTGAATAATAAAGGTGCTGTAAGCGCTAAATATACCAAGAGTGCTAGTGATGCTCAAAGTGCACAAAGTGCTCAAAGTGCTCAAAGTGCTCAAGGAGCTGCAAACATAGATGGGCGTACTGGTGTTGTTAGTTTGCCCTCTGCTGCGGGTGCTGTGAGTTCTGTGGGTGCTGCAAATGAGAAAGGTGTTCAAAATGCTGAGAGTGCTAATTGTGCTAACAGTGCTAAGCGCGCTGAAAATGCAAAAAGTATGAGAGGAGTGAAGATCGTGCAATGTGCTGAAAGTGTAACAAAGGATGAGCTCAATAGCTCTGCAAGTGCTGTAGTGAGTGGTCATGGTGTAGGTCGCGTGAAAAGTGTGCAAAATGTGCATAGTGTGCAAGGAGCTGGAGGCATTAACAAAGATGATTGTGCCAAATTCGTTGCTTTGCCTCCCATCAGTGTACGCAAGTCGGTGACAGAAAATGAAGGTATAGTGCACTGCAGTTCTGGAGAATCGGATGGTGGCCGTCCGGTTGCTCCCTCTGTTAAGCGGCAGCGTATAAAGCGGAAGAAGAATCGTCAGTCTGTAGCTGGGAAAGGGGAGATTGAAGATGAAAAGGCAAATGATAGGGTGTGTGTTGGTGGAAATTCGAGTCAGCAGCAGATGCAGATATGTGCCACGGAAAATGCAGTTGAAGTGGTTATGAGTGATGTGGTCAGTGCTGAAAGTGAACAACACTCAGGAGTACATAAAGAAGTGGATGCTCTTAGTGTGAATGTGGGGAATTGTGCTTCTTTTGCAAGAGGTGCTGCGGCTGTGATAGCAAATGAGGAGGAGGCAAAAATGCACATGCGAGTGGAAGGAGATAATACTAATGTAGGGTGCGACATAGAGCAACATTGTGGGTTACTGTTGGATGCTATAACGCAAAGTGGAGTTGAAAATAGTGCGGATGTGATTATTGCCTCATCAGGAGCGGATATTAATGTGCATGTTAGTGAAGTTATAGATGATGTGTGCATGGCTGTGGTTTCGAATGTAAGTTGTACGTCAAGTGGTAATGCGGAGCATAATGGGGTAGAGGTAGAGGGCTCACAGTTGTAGTGGCTTTTTTGTTTCCATTCACCAGTCTTTTTTCGATTGGGACCTGGAATGTCAGCGGGATAGGCAGGAAGAAGGGTGAAATTGAAAGCATGATGCAGCACATAGACATTTTGGGTGTGCAGGAGGCACGTATAGGGAGTAGCGATTTTGGTAGTATCCCTAATGTTGACTGCGTTATGTCCAGTGCACAATCTGGTGTGCGTGTATTCGTTAAATGGAAGGTCCCATATCTGTTGCAGCCGTGTAGGCATGTAGATGGAATCGATGCATGTAGCTTGAAGGTGTGGTTGGGCAGTGAGTGGGTGACAGTGGTGGTTTTGCATGCTTCAAAAAATGTTGCGGGTGTTGTTTGGCGGGGATGGCTGCAACAATTTTCCCACCCCTGTATAATTGCTGGAGACTTCAATGCGCACCATTTTCAGTGGGGATCGGCAAGATGTGATACTGGTGGTCGCCAGTTGGTTCAGGTTATTGATGACTTAGGCCTGTCGGTGGTACGTAGTCCTGTTCCGACGTTTGTTCGGTGGCAAGCTGGTAGGCTGCAGGAGTCTGTTCTGGACTTCTTTGTCTGTTCACCGGGTGTTTCGGATGCTTTCTATCTTGAGGCTTCTGATGACCAGCGAGGAAGCGACCATTTTCCTGTGCTTCTGCGGCCTCTCAGTACCCCACCATTTGGAGCTAGGTCTAGTAGTCGGCGACCTGTTGTGGATAATGGTTCCTTCCAAGTATGGCGGGATAAGTATGTGCATTCTGTGCGTAGAATTGTTAAACCGCGGTGCTCAGTAGGAACGAAACCGGTGTGGTGGACTCCTGCATGTACAGTTGCGGTTAAAGATCGGCGACAAGCCTACAGGATGTGGAAGAGACGTCCGTCGACAGTACTGTGGCTAACCTATCGTGCTGTCTCTTTGGAATCTGCATACGTCATTCGGACTGAGAAGTTGCAATATGGGACACGTCTTTGTGCAGCAGTCACCGGGGCAGGTTCGGTGTCTGCTGCATGGAAGGCGTTGCGCCCTCAGGATGGACGATGCTCTCTCGTGTGGACGTATGGCCAGAAACCTGATGGTGAGCCCAGCTTGGCTGTGCTTCGTGGAGAGGCGCTCGCAAATGCTTTTAATGCAAGGTTTGCGAGTGTTTATTCACTACCAAGTGGAGCACCTGTGCCAGGGAATATTGCGCCAGAATTTATAAGTGCGGTTTGTGATACACCTTTTGTGGCATCAGAATTGCACGCGGCTCTTGCCAAGTGCAGGGCCGGTAGTGCAGTAGGAGTGGATGGCATCTCTTACAGGGAACTGTTTGCTCTGACGGAAATGGGTTATGCAGATCTCTTGCGGTATTACCAGGATTTATTTGATGGCGCAGGGGTACCGCCTTCATGGCTGTTTACAGTCCTCATCCCGGTGCACAAACGGGGTAGTGCGCGGTCTGACATACGCAAATATCGCCCGATAGCTTTATTATCGTGCGTGCGTAAGGTTTATGAAAGGATGCTGGTGCTGCGATTGAGCTGGCATTTAGAATACTACGGTTGGTTGTCGCCCAAACAGTTTGGGTATCGCTCTGGACGTAGTGCGCAGGATGCCATTCTTTTTCTTCTCTCGAGTGTGAGGGAGGCGTGGGTCTACGGGCTGGTTGTTGTGGCGATTTTTCTTGACATTAAAGCAGCCTACGATACGGTTAGCATTGCATGGGTACGTGCGGCGCTCCAGCAGATGGGTGTTGGAGTCAAGTTGATATCGGCTGTACTTGCTCTTCTGCAGACCAGAAGTTTTGCCACGAGGGTCAATGGGGTGTGGTCAGCTCAGTCTGCGACTGACAGGGGTTTACCACAGGGCAGCTGCCTGAGTCCCGTGTTATTTGCTGTTGCAATAAATGATGTTCTTTTGGAACTGGGACTGGATAACAACATCGTCTGTTATGCTGACGATGTTGCATTATGGTTTGTGGCAGCAGACCCAGTGGAATTGACTGGTCTGATGCAACATGTGCTTGACGAGGCAACATGCAAGCTCGCCAGGCGTGGCTTGGCTTTGGCGCCTGCGAAAACTGAACTTCTAGTTTTCTCGCAATCGCGCGCTGTGAGGTCGACGCCTATTACTGTCATTGTAGATGGGGTGCCTATCCAGCATGTTCAGCGAGTCAAGTACTTAGGTGTTTGGTTGGATGGTGGCCTTGATTGGGCCGAGCATGTGCGGTTTCTGCAGCAGAAAATCTCTCGTAGCCTCCCCATCTTGAAAATATTGGTGCAGTATCGGGATGTGCACCGCAGCATGATCATGGCTGCATATCGTGTACATATACGGTCGGCTTTAGATTACCACCGCCCGTTTCTGGCGGCAGCGCAGCGGCATTTACATGCTTTGCAGGTTAGGATGAATGATTGTCTGCGGGTTGTGACGGGTTGCTTTCTATCGACTCCGGTACAAGCTCTATGGGTCGAGGCAGGAGAGCCTCCACTTCTCCTACGGGCTGAAGAATTACTTGTTATGTTATGTCTTCGCAACATTGGTCGTGGGCTGCGAGACCCGGTGGCAAGGATTTTGCTTGATTATCTGGATCTTTCGGATAGAGGGCGAGGGGTGTTGGGTGTTGCGGGACGTGGTATGTCGCTCCTTGCCACTAATGGTCTGACACCATTCCTGAACGTAGTAACTGTTTACCCGCCATGCCCGTGGCAATGGACAGCGGGTCTTCACCGAGTTTTTCGTCCGAGCGGCCCAGATGCATGTCACATCTATTGTGATGCCTCTTTTCAGAGGGACACAAATACGGGTGGAATTGGTGTTTACATTCCAGCGCTAAAGTACGTTGTTAGGCGTTCTCTGCAAAATGTTCACTCCAGTTTTGTTTGTGAGCTTGCGGCGATTTCGGTTGCACTGGATGTGGCTGCAGATCTGGTACTTTCAGTGTATGGGATTTATACGGACTCCAAAGCAAGTGTGGCGGTCATTGCAGCTGCGATTCGGATGATGAGGTTTGAGTGTCCGGTAATTTTTTCAATATGCTGGGAGCTGTGGGTCACTACCCAGGAGGGCCTTCCGTCGCTCATATGGGTGAAAGGACATGATGGTGTGGCTGGCAATGAGGGTGCTGATGCCATTGCAAAAGAGGCTGTTATGGAGGCGCCGTGTTCTGTTGTCATAGCTCAGTCAGTGCGGTTGTTAAAACACCCCATGCGTTCCAGAACTCTAAAGTTGTAGAATGAGCAGTGGGTGGCTGCGCTGACAGGCAGAATTTTGTTTCAGCTGACCCCTGAGTGCTCTTATGCTGTTGTCTCGGACGGGTTGCCCTACTGGGCTGCGCGTATACTGGCGCGGCTCCGCACAGGCCATTCTCTGCTTCCAGCGCATAGGCACCGTCTTGGGTGGCTGCAGCACCCCAGGTGTGGGTGTGGTGGAAATGGCTCCGTGCAGCATTTTCTCCTCGAGTGTGAGTGCCATCGTGAGGCACGTGCTGCTTTGTGTGGTAGAATTGGTTCGGAAGTGACTTTGCAGGCCTTGTTGCGGACTGGTGAGAGGAAGCATTGTGTGGTGCGTTGGCGTGCTGTTGCCAATTTTGTGCGTGCAACAGGTGTGCGACTGTGAGCCCTCGATCACCTTTGTTGCTTGCAGGTTTGAGAATTCTGTACGATTGAGTGGAAGACAGAGTTGGACTGAGTGTTTGGCAGAAGGTTAGTGTATTATGGGCGGCAGTCTACTGGTTTCAATGTGTTGTTGGTTGCTGTGTGTTGTAGAGCTGTTTTTTTCCTAGTGTTGTAGGGCTGTTTTTCTTACTGTGTAGTTTTTTTTTTTCTTAGGGTGGGCGCATGGCCTAGGGCCAAGGCCCCAATAAAGCATATTGGATTGGAACCAGGCTAGCAAGGGTCAGCCTAGGGTCTCTTGTGTTAAACTCTCAGCTTTGCACTGTTTTACAGTTTAGCTGCAATTCTAAAAGTAACACGAATTAATAAACAAAAACGGAACGTTAAATGTTTAGAATAAGGATCTAAAAGTCAAAACCTAGAAAGAACACGGACAAGCTTTGACAGTCAGGGTGTAGGTGTAAAATTTTGTCAGTAAGAGGCTGGTAAGCATTAGACCCTTACTACCCGGTGGCCAGCAATAAATACATTTTGACGAAAAACTGGAAACCCTCAAAGACCCATGCGATGATCAAGTGGTAGTATGGTTATACGTTTCCTGCTTTGCTTTACGTTGAAAATTATTTTTCAATTTAGTAACATGCAAGCATATTCGTAGCAAAGAGCATTATGGTAAGCCTCTACCATAAATCTACGAAATATAATAAAAAATTCTAAAGCATCAAAAGACAAAATGCCAAACTTCACAAGAAAATTGTGTTATTAAAGTTCCATAACAATATTCTAAGAACAAAGAAAACCTGCTACAACCGTTCATACACACGTTCTATCCGAATAGACTAGAACTAAGCTCACCAAAGGGTAGTAAGGGTCTAATGCTTACCAGCCTCTTACTGACAAAATTTTACACCTACACCCTGACTGTCAAAGCTTGTCCGTGTTCCTTCTAGGTTTTGACTTTCAGATCCTTACTCTAAACATTTAACGTTCCGTTTTTGTTTATTAATATTATGATTTCACGTTACTCTCCCATGTTAAAGTTAAAATGTCCATTGCACATTTGACTTGCCGTCCTATATTGCAAATAACAGACAAAGTCGCTAATACAGAATTGCGGACATACCAAAAGAAAGACTTGCACTGAATGAGCGAGCGAAACGAGCGAAATTCAGTGCGTTTGTAACGAGTACGCATGACTTAGACTGATTGATAAAGATGCAAAACTTAAAAAAAAAATAAACTGTATGGTATGCCAAAGTAGCGCGAATTAGTAAACAAAAACGAACTCGTTTGATGCTTAAGGTAAGGTTTAACTGATTCGAAGTCAAAACAGCAAAGGAACACAAATAAACTTACCTGTAAGGTTTCAGATACTGCAGTGTTGCTGTACTGTTTCGTCCACGTGAAACCTTACTGCTGTATACAACTTTTACACACGTAAATACAATTAAAGTCATGCCCAAACAAAGGAAGAAAAATGTAAGGTTACACATTCGACCACTTTCTTGGCTAAATTTGTTCAGTGTTCTTCAGTCACGACATCTACTTTTCGTTCATCACCTTACTGATGATACATATAGCAATTTTTCAAGATTTTCAAGCCCTTTTCCAGGCATGGAATTACATTATTACTTTCCAGGGCATTTCTAGATTTTCAAAGCCTCGCACGAACCTTCAAATACGTGTAGAGCTGTTGTAAACCCACTAACACGGTTATGTTTTAAGCATTTTCCAGCGATGTCGTGTAGCCAAGTAGAATGAACCAATCATTAGCTGAAGTATCGTGTGCAAAAATAAATTTGGTAAAAACATTTGAATACAGCAGTAAGGTTTCACGTGGACGAAACAGTACAGCAACACTGCAGTATCTGAAACCTTACAGGTAAGTTTATTTGTGTTCCTTTGCTGTTTTGACTTCGAATCAGTTAAACCTTACCTTAAGCATCAAACGAGTTCGTTTTTGTTTACTAATACGGTGAAGCATCGCTTCGGTGGCTAATCTATCACAGTACCACTTTTGGGTTTCTTGGTTACTGCTGCTAATAGTAGCAACCAATTTCTGTGCGTTGAAAAGTTTTAAAAGATCCCTTAAAATAAATGTTATAAACTAATACACTGGAAGTATTTGACAACTGAGAATTTATTTGGATTTTTGTATATAAACAAACAAGTATAGTTTTAGTGGCAAAATAAATTCACTAACACGGAATGAAACATTGGTGTAATCATGGTGTTATAAAAGGAAACAAGGGGAAAATTTCAAAAAAATCATAAACGTTATGCAAAAAAAAATAGCAGAAATTCACACAATGCCCATTTCGTAACAGGATTTGGTTAAAACCTAATTTTGAAATATAAACACTGACAACAAAGCACAAAAGTGTGAAAATTAAGATCATTCTCTTGTTGAACGTGACATTTATATATTATTATAAGAACTTAACAAAATTAACCCTCATTCGTCGAAAATACAGTACAGTAGTAACGGCAATTTCATGTTGTTGTTTTTAGTGTTGTTGGGAGTCTTTGCCCTCACCTGTAGATCGAACTAATGATCAGATTTTTTT
>JAHWFP010012160.1:36433-68321 GCA_023313725.1 Lithobius niger | reverse complement strand
TGACTCGCCGGACAGAATTTGACGGGTCTTGATAAGGTCACCTCTTAAAACACCTATCAACAAGGGTTGCCAGGTCCAGCCTTTTCTAACATTCTTCGTATAAGGCAAACCCTTCAGTGAAGAACAGTGCGTGGTGACGGCTCTCTGAACTTGTTCCAACCTGTAAACATCACTATCGTAATGGGGTGACCAGGCGTGTACGCAGCATTCAAGTTTTAGTCGGATAAACGTCATAGACAATCTTCTTGTATTCGTTATTGTGTCCACGATTTGAACATAGACTTCGAAATTAGGCCAACAAAACAAACACAGCTGCATATCTACAACAAATTGCCATTTGAAAACTTGTCAAGCGGGAGCAAAGGAGGTGACAGACGCGGCTAAAGAAAACCACAAAAACGATGCAGCAGAAGCGGCGGAAGAGGCACAGAAAGTCGTCTCAGAAAACGCGGAAAATGCAGATGACGTGCGACATGGAGAAGATGCTGCTTTAGAGATGACGTGACTAGGACTCAAACCAGCAAACTCTGCGTTAGAACTCTGACATTCCTACCATCTGACTCAGCTGCGAAATCTAAGTCCACAATTAATGCTTGCCCAGTCAGTTATTTTTTTTTTTTAGTGTAGACTAGCTGTACCCCCGGCGTAACATACGCCGGCTAGCTGGTTCCCGCATACCTGAGCGTAACACTGTAGTGGGCCTCGGTTTCCTCTATTGTGTGGTGTGAATATCCCCATCCTCTTTGAACCCCTGCTGATTTGTGTTATGGAAGTAAATGTTTATTTTCAATGGGGGACATTTCTCTGTTCTGATACCAAGCCCAACAACGGTTGTGCATGCAGTGATGGTTATTCAACCAACTTTGAAACTCTTCCAAGTTGGCTCTTAAGAGCTAGCTTTATTAATGCAATATGTCGATTGTTATAGGCCACATCTGTTTGTTTGACATTGTCGGTCGCTCACCCTCTTTCATTATACACCCTTTCATTGTAGTGCATAATAATGATGAATTTGCTTGCCCAACCTAAGCGTATTATATATATATAGATAGATTGTTGCCGTAGTCCTATTGTAGGCATGGGTAGGAATCTATAAACAATCTTCATACGGACGTTTCCATAGTAATAAACCAACATTTCCAGCCCTTCGTTAGTATAGACTGTGCGACAAACTTTTAGTTATGACACCCAGTTGGTTGGAAATCTGCTGGTCGCCGAAAAACACAACGCTTTGAAAAGTTTACTTTGCGGTTTGAGTTACAATTTTTCGCTATGCAGAAATGAGCTACAGCGCCCAACTCGACGAATTTGTGTACTAAAAATTTGCATTCACCTTAAAAGATATTTTTTTTTTAACTCGGTTTTCGTGTCACCATACCTCAGTTGACACCTCAGGGTTCGGGTGGTGTATAAATCAACGAAGACTCATGTGCTGGGTAAGTCTAGACAACGATCTTATGGCATATTAACGCCATGATATTGCTTTGCGTTCTCGTATCTAGAAGCCATAAATCATCTGAATTTCCACATGGCGACGATTTAGTAGTGATCCCGCCGAATCGCAACGTGAGCACCCAATAATACGAGTTCATAAGCGACTAGGAAAGATGTTTCGGCAGGTGGAATTCTTTATCTTATTGCATCGTTCATACTCATATCCGAAAATGATTATCCCTGACAATCCCTTCAAATATCCCTGACCAAATAACTTTTACTTTTTTTTTTTTTCAATTACACGGAGTCAATCATAACTTCATCTGGATGGCAGCTGCAAATTTTTCTCAAATTTCTTTTTATTAAAAATAATAGAACAAGAAGTTAGTAGTAGCAAAGCAAGTGGCATTTACGAGGACCAAACTGTTCATTCTAAAAAAGAAATTCTAAAAATTAAAAAAATGTTTCATAAAACGGTTCTAAAAAAAAAAAACAGTTCATTCTAAAAACGAATACCCCTTACTAACACTGACTTTTCACCCATTTTCCATTTTTTCCATGACTTTCCCTGACCGCATTTCATATCCCTGATTTTCCCTGACTTTCAGGGTGTATAAACCCTGTATTGTCACGGATCATACGATGGCAAGCATTTACCCAAACAATGTCATAAGTAATTGATTAAGACCGCCCGCGCACTGAGCGACTTGGCCGTGCGGCCAAGTCGCTCAGTGCGCGGGCGGCCTAAGGTAGAGCTTTTACCATGGCTACGATGCCGTCGAGACTAACAAGCAGCGAGAATGCAAACCGTGACTTTCCTTTCCTCACAGTGCTAAAGCAATTTGTGAAATGGCAGTTATTTCCTCTGCAATTTATCTGCAACGTGTTAAATGGCTGTCAGTGTCTTTTCCCTACTTTAGTTGCAATTTGCAATGCTGCGCATATCGGACGTGTCTCTTTTCGTCGTTTTGTGCAGCGCTAGAAGTTTCCATGCAGCACCGAAAGAGATGCTAGTTCGGCTGTAGCAACAATATGGTCGCTTCCCACCGTGTAGAAAGTTCGTTTACATTTGCCGATATCGGCTGCCAATATGAACACCCAATTGCATCTCCATATTTCAACAATGATTGTAATACTCAAGACGAAGACTTTGTATTTGATTAGCATACTTTTTTTCAACAATGAAATACTGTTATGTTGATCTTTTGTGAGCAATCTATTGTAATCCAAAGTGCTGGACGAATGTTTGGCTAGAATTTTTAGCTTTTAATTTCAATTCCCTCCTGATCCTCCCAACCGACCCACTCCCACATCAATCGCCATTTTCGGATGCCCTTTTAGACCTTTTATCTATGTAATAATGTCGGAGGCCGGCTAAAAGGAAGACTAAAAGGAAAACCACTTCTCCCCTCCTCGCGCCCGCATTGTAAATGTGCTCTCCCACTCTACCTCCATGGAAACAGGAGGCATGCATGAGTGGTCGATCAACTCAATAAAGGTTCAAGCTGACAAGTCGTCGGGCCGAGCAATCACTTCTCCCCTCCTCGCGCCCGCATTGTAAATGCACTCTCCCACTCTACCTGCATGAAAACAGGAGGCAGGCATGAGTGGTCGATCAACTCAATAAAGGTTCAATCTGACCAGTCGTCGGGCCGAGCAATCACTTCTCCCCAAATGCGCTCTCCCATTCTACCTGCAGCCAAACAGAAGCCAGGCATGAGTGATCGATCAATCTGACAAGTCGTCGGGAAGAGTGCCGGAAAAATGTCTCGGAAAAATGTCCCGGGAAATGTGTCCCGGGAAAGCCCCGTGCATAGCACAGGCTTCCTCTAGTTTAGAATATTTTCCCCTAACCCTAACCCCAACTTAACACAACCCATGCAAGCGTGAGCTGCATCCCGACTCATTTAGCGCTTACATTTTCTATTAATTACCATTTAAACTTAAAATTCTATTCGACTTAAAACCAAAATAAGCTGAACGTTCATTCCTCTTCCACCCTTTTGTGACCCGAACTCACAATTCAGGCGAGCCAATAAATCCACCATGATCTGAACCACTTTTTGGACAACATCAATTCATCATAGGTTATAGGAGCCTTGAGCGTTAGGTTTTACATCGAAATTTCATCTCGATTATGCCTACCTAAAACTACCTATTTCCCCCTTTTGTCCCCGTCAGTCGTGTTGTGAGCAGCTGTAAGTAAACCGAAGCAAAGCAGCCAACAACCGATAAGTGTGCTCATCGAATGCAAACAGGACCGTGTTTTTATAGTCATGGTGGAATTACGCAACACCTCAAAAAAGCGTGCACGTAAGGTAAATAATACACAGCCACAGCCACACAATTCTGTTTATAAATTTCGACGCCAATAAAACCTTGACAACAACGTTGTTTTCAGCGATTTGAACGGATACGGAAACAGAGATGACAGCGGCATTTTTTTCCAGCCCGGTTTGGTAGTTATGTGTCCACCCGCGCGGGGGGCCCGCCCTGTTTCGGATAATCGTCTCGTCTAGTTACGTATATTTCACGTCCCCTGGACTCCGCGACTTGAGCACGTCAAGTAATGGTTTCACCCGATTTTAATTTTTAATTTAAAAAAAAATTGGTTTTAATTTTTGCCCTTCATTTTTCATTTCCTTGTATTAAGTTATTTCACTATTAATGTGTGCTAGTTTTAAGAACATTTAGTAATAATTTTATGTTAATTTTATGTAAATTTCTCCTCGTCTCCGAGTGTCTTATAAACGGAGCCGTGTGTGTGAATAAAAAAATCGGCATCGGTCTGGTCGTCTTCTCCATTCCGTCGTTCTTCTGCGTGCGTTCGTATACTCCCAAGAGCAGAATAAGGGTGGTCAACCCCTGAGTGAACAATTACTAAATTTTTTATTCATGCTGCAGAAGTCATTAAAGTTCTAGTGGAAACCTCAGCAACTCATACAGGTGAGTTCTGATCTGAACTCATAGGTGGTGAGTTCGTTTCTTGAAATTCAGGCGTGTTGTGATACGGTCTTGAGCGAATGAACTGTGATTCTTATTTGAATTATGACTTTACTAGAGGAAACCCGTGCTACGCACGGCTGGCGTCAGATGTCCCGTTGCATAAAACAGTATTTCGCAAAGTAAAGTTGCCCATGTCCAAGGCAAAGGTATAGTAAAGTTGCCCATGTGCAAAGACGGATTCATTAAGTAAAATACATATAGTATCAAACCCTTGTCCTTGAGATGTATTAATTGTCATTGCATAGGCAAGACGTACTGGGAATTGTGTTCGTTGAAGGATGAACGGCATGTCAGAATCGGAATTCGTCATGTGAATACGTGGAATAAATAAATACACGACTGTGTTTGTGATTGCGCCCCGCTCCGCCCCCTCCCGACCCGAAAGCCTCCCCAAACGTAATGCATAAGTAACCATCTTATTCTGTTGACTACGACGCATTTGCCGCGATATACTACTATACTACCTCAATAATTAGGTTTCCATCCTCTCCCCCAAGCGTATCATACGGAGATTCTTCCCCCTCCCCCAGCGTATTTGCGTCGCACTTTCGCCTCCCTCTCCTCTTCCCGGTGACTCACTTCTCGCATGGCATCTTGGTAGTGCCGGTTGGCCAGCCAGTCTCCTGCGCATATTCTAAAATCTACGACGGACTACTTCTACTTGGCATCCACCTTCCCCCCGCCACCCCGCGTTTTCCTCCCTCCCCAACGTCACTATACGCATCACTATTTCCCAACTTGTCGCGTGGCATCTTGAGAGCGAGTCTTCGTTCAACGATCTTATAATGTAGATTGAACTTGGGATTTACGAATTCCGTTCGAATTAAATAAATAAATAAATAGATATCCGTGACTACTCGTCAGACCTTTGAAAATTGGTCTTTTTCGAGATCGGCGCGGTTCAATTCGAACACTCGTGTCGTTCCCCCTATCTCCCTCGAATTGAACTGCGCCGTTCCGAGCAAAACAACCGGCTAGAGCGACTACCTAGTCGCATCCGCTCTTCTGTACAGTTCTGCAACTACCAATGGTGAGACGCACACCTCTACCACGCATTGCAACAACTATCTCTATTATATAATCTAAAAGCAGTAACCATCAGAACTACCGGTTAAAAATGTGTTAGCTTTTAAGCTTATTTTAGATTTTAGGCGTGTTTGACAACTTTTAGGCCTTATTCTTACTTGGAACTTTAATTTCGTAAGTTGCAACTAACGGAGATTTGATTTGTATAGTACCCCTATTCATTTTTACAACACGGTGCGTGTTAAACGTAGCGCGCAACGTAGCCTATATATATCAGTGGTAGTAGAGACGTGACGGTAAAGACGCTGTTGATGAAGCCAGGTGCTACTCGTCGCAACTTGACGTTGCCGTGGTAACTGATTTTAAGCCTAATTTTCATTTTTTAGGCCTAATTTTTTTAATATAGTTTTAATTTCGTAAGTAGCAGATAGGCCTAATGGAGAATCTGGTTCGATGGTAAGCCCATTCATTCATGCAACAATGCGACGAGACTATATTTTAAACGAAGCTAAAATGCTTTTGTTTTGACGGCTGCAGTGTTATCTTCAGGATTTCAATTCGACGATCAAATGTTATTTAATTTAGTTACGTCAAAGAAGTCTATTAGCTATAAGGAAGTAACGATGTTTTAATTTGCCATGTTATTTAACTAACTTCTCACACTGAATCGAACGTTGTAAACAGTGGTCGTCTTTCTGGTACCGTTGCGAAGTTTAAAAAAGCGATGGACGGACGGACGGACTGAGTCGTTGCAAGAGTCTTCTCAGCCGGTACGGCTGTACAGAAGACTAAAAGCAATTATCAACGGTAACTGCTGAGTAGTCACGGATATGTGTTTTAATGGTAAGCTGTGACGTCTATCTAAATTCCCGACTTATTTGTGTTTTTAAAAATTTTGTTTGAAAATCTTATTTGTGAATCATAATGAATTTCAGAATTTTTACACGCGACTTATGTAAATTCCTGAATGGAAACTTCCGGAATAGAAGCTTCCTGTGTACGTAAGTCAGAGCGAAGGAGAGAGACGTTCCGTTACCGATGTAAGTGTTTTAAGGTAGAACAACATTTTTTTAACATTAGTTTAAATAAGATGAGAGTGTAAAATGCGCTATTCGCTTGAGTCTCGTAGGTTTTTAGTTGTTTTTTTTAAGTGCCAGTAGCCTAGTTTTCGTATCGTAACCCGGACAAAAGGATCCGGGTTAGGCTTATCTTGCGACATTTTTTCCCTGCCATGGTACCGTGAAAAATGTCTCCAGTCACAAATGCTCCTGTTTAGACTGGTTTTGCAAATAGAAAATTCGTCATGGTGGATCAGAGGTTATGTTAGACCCCATAAAAGTGTTAGATTATAAAAAAAGTGTAGGTTATCAAAAAAGTGTGGGTTATCAAAAATAACCCACAGTGTCGTGTGTGGGTTTTCACATTAACCGTATATAACGACTCCACTTTTAGCATTGGGATGTGTTGGCGTGACGTCACCACCGAGCACTAAATAAATTTCTCCACTAAAGGTGGACGGAGACGGCATTCAACAAAAAGATGGGATTGAACTAGCATTTACAGTTTCCCTATTAAGGGCATTTCTCGCAGACACCAATCGCACGGAAAAAATGCCTGTGGCAATCAGTACAGGTCGTCGGAACAGCCAATTTCCAATTACGTTCTCTAGTTACATTTAAGCCGGGGGCAAAATAAAAAAAAAACGGACGATTAAACATCGATGAGGTTATGCAAAATCCGATAAACCAAAACAAGATCAAACCTTAATCTTCGCAACTCCATTAACTCAAGACCAGTCTCTCAAGGCGCATCCTATACGCAAGCTCATGTAAACCTGAAAGGCTTTTAGTGAAGCGTCTCTGAACAGCCTCGACAGTGTTGATGTCTTGTTAACAAGTAGCCTACCGAGATCAACCAGGGGCAGCGTACTCCAAGACCGAACGGACAAAAAAAAATTATTGAAGCACAAAACTTACTGAAGTTCACGGAATTTTACGATTTCCACTCAAGCTTGTGTAAGTCAGATTTAACTTTTTCTGACCTTTTAACTGCACACATTTTTTTCAACATTTATAATAAATGTGCACTTGTTTTAATTTGGAATGCAAATAATACGTAAAACGTTCCTTGCTTTATTTAGTTTTAATCTATACATTCACACCACTGCTTCGCACCCCTCCTTCTCGTTACGCGTCTACCCTTACTGGGGGACCGGAAAAAAAATCCCTGGAAAAAAAATCCCCGAAAAATAAATTCCGGTAAAATAGTCCCCGGAAAAAAAGATCCCGCGGAAAAATAATTCCATGGAAAATAAATCCCCAGAATAAAAATCCTCTGGACAAAAAATCCAGTAAAATAGTCCCCGGAAAATAAATCCCCAAAATAAAAAAAAAATAAAAATTTTTTAGCGAATCTTATTTATTACAGATGCATTCCTACTTGAAAGAATATGGGCCTGTTTCTGAAGTTAACAGGAATATTTGGTAAAATAAGATTTTGGTGATATTAACTCAACTGGCTTGGAGCCACAGGAACTGAAATTTGTGGCTCTCAGACGGCCTTGTGCACACGGTGGAATACAAAGCAAGTATCATAACATGGGTTTATCTGGGCATTGCTTAATCGATTTCTTGATTAAGCAAGAAGTAGTCGAGTAGTTTATTTTTAGTCTCATTTATCCCAACAATAATCGGTAATACCAGTTACCGCCTGATTCAATGAATACCGGAGAAAACCAAATACCGGGTTACCTAGCTTGGTACCGGCATCGGCTGAAAAATTTCTAGTACCACCCAACAATAACAGAGAGACTGCCTGTGGGGCTGCGTCAATGGGGAAGGGCATTATCCAGCAATTATTGCCAAACACGGCAATTTAGCAATTAGCTATAAGTAAATGTGGGGATATTATCTTGTTGCATCTTATTGTATCTTGTTCAGAAGGCCCCTCACATACAGAAAGCAAGTGGTTACGGAAACGCAATGGCAACTGAAGTTGCCCTAAAACAACATACAGAGTTGAATATTTATGTTTCTGGGGCAAGTGAAACGTGACTGACTCGGCACATAAGCCAGTCACGACAGGGCAACCCCATGGTTTTGTCGCTGCAGTCGCCGAGAAGAGGTGGTGTTCGCTCTCCTCCTCGTAACGCGTCTACCCTTACTGTTACTTCCCTTCCGACCATAATAATTTCGAGGGGGGGGGAAGGGTTTACATATTGGTCACACCAACCTCACTCATTGCTTCCATTTGAGGGGGGTTACCCCTCCTGAATGTCACTGGTGTCGCCGGTCTCTCGAAGTTCGTCACGTTCTTGTCGATTGTCACCATCTTGATAGTATTATTTTGCGAGCGGCTACGTCTTCCTGGATGGGGTGGCTTTAATCGATGGCCGCCATTCTTTTTGTAACCATCTTGGATATCAACAAGGCACTCTGCTACTGAAAACGTACAATCGATTATCTGTGTTCGTTCTGCGGAGAACTCAAGATAGGCCGCGGACACTACAGTCGCTATTTCTACCTTTCGCGAGACAATGCGTGTCGATTGGGTGATGATTCTGTCCTCCTGTCCGGAGTTTTTCGATGTTTGCAGGAGATACAGATATACAATAAGATGCTAGATTTGGGGTTTGGTTAACATCTCTGTAATGTGTGGCGCAGTCGCAACTCGGGCTACTGCGCTATGACTGAGGTTGGAATTGATGACCGAGCTGTCGAGTATTCATTAAACTACATCCTCCCTCCTCCCGCCCCCCAAATTCAAATTTTCAGTACTCCCGTCTAGTTTTAAACGTAGACTTTAACCCCATGGCGACCACTATACGAACTCCTGAAGTAACCCTGAAAAATAAAATCCTGAGATGAAAGCGAACTTTATGATGGTTTACTGGGAGTAGAAACCGATGTAGCCTCCAATAAAACAATAATAAATCAAAGTTTGTCGCAATAGCAACGGGGCTGGGACGGACCGGGGGGGGGGGGGGGTCGCTAACAGCCAGCCACAAATTATACGGCATTTTCTGTAAAATTAACGTCTTTAAAAAATAAGAAATTACTTATATTGAATTTCAACAATATCATACAATTTTAAAAAATGAAATAAAACAATGGCCAAGAATGTGGAATAGACGAAGGTGGGGTGGGGGACACGAATGCCTTATCACCAAGGTTAGACCTGCCAGGGACACTTTGGTCCCCGATGGCATCGCCAAACGTTTAGGTTTTTCAGGGGAAGGATGGCCAAGGTGCAGACAAGGGAATGTTTAAATAGGCTAATGAAGCTAAAAAACAATTTAAAATCGTTGTAGACTTGCTAAAATGTTTTGTTGCTCAAGGTCGAATCGAATCTCTAACCCACGTCATATCCCTAAAAAAATCACTCGTACAGCGTTCGCAATGTTTCTCAAAGTATTAATACGAAACTTCAAATTTAAAATGTTCCAGTTTAGAATAGCAAACTACTGATCACGGTTATCTACAAATCTTCAAGGAACCAACGCACAAAGGCCTGCTACGCTAAAATCGTAAATTTAAAAAAAATTATGACAAAACGGGTCTAAAATTGTTTACGAAAATTTTACGACAACTCGGCGTCCTGTTTTCACTTTTAACCAACTTACGGATAATTTTTAACCCACTTTTTCGTTGACGTTTAACGTTTAAGGTTATGACGTTTAACACGTTTGGTAACTTCGTGTTGAGGTTAGGGCGGGGGGGAGGGTGGTGTGGGTTGAACAAAATGACAATGTGACGTACAATTTTTCGTGACAAGCCCGCTCCCACGTTTTCCGTTTTTAACACACGGGGGGAGGGGGACAGAAGCTTTGGATAAAACGAAAATATGGTTTTTAGACCTTGCCTGTACCCCATAATTTTTGGAACAACAGAAGTTAGGCTTCAAAACCTTGTAAACAGTACAAGATGAGTAAGGAAGTGGGGAGGGCGGAGGGATTTGTCCCTCAGAAACCGTGGCTTTTTTTTTTTTTTTTTTAGAAAACTTGACTTCCTTGTTGGCCAATGTGATAAAAGTTCGTCCTCTTATTAGTCGATTTTTTTACAGCATTTCTAGAAATTCTAATATTTTAGGATATTTATAACATAACACAAAATTTACGACATTTCGATAAAATCAACGACTTTTACGAATTTTCTTGAATTTTAGGACAAGTGAGAGCCCTTCCCACACCAATTGTTAAAGTGGTGTTTACCTTAAAAGAGCAAAATTTTTTTTCTTCCCGTCGTCTACAGCGGGTAGATAACCGGGTTTGGGTTCAGCTCCCTAAAATATAAACAACAACATCAACCATCGTAAAGAGCACATAACCCTCAACGACAGTTTTCCCTGACCACTTTTTTTTTCCCCTCCTTACCTCCGGAGATGCTGGGAGCAAGCAGGACCGGATAACCCCGGCATGTGAGCCGTTGCTACGCAACAAGGCTCATCTTATCTTGAAAGGAAGCAGATTCCCGCGTCGACCCCCGGATCTAAAACTCACCTCTACTACGATCTAGCTATGACGCCGTCATGCAGTTCAACCTCGTTATAACAACAACAAAAAAATCTTTAAAAAAAAACAGAAATTCCCCACGTTTGACGGGTATGACGTTTTCGTTACAATACCTGTAGGGTGATTCTCATTTTCCCAGACTTCGGTTTCACGCCTTCCCCCCCCCCCCCCCCCCCCCCATTACGCCTTTCCCCCACTCCACATAATCAATTCTCGCCCACAATTTGCCATTTATCACATAACCTCAGACGCATTTGTTATCTCATGTGGTTACACGATTCAGATCGCTATAACGAGGTTCGACCCCTGTCTTGGAAGGTAGGCGTACCGGAACCGGAAGACATCCGTTAAAGAAGAGCCGAGAAGGTCGTGTGGAGGGGTTGGGGGAAAGGAAGGGGGGTCGAGTGTTGGGGTGCCAACAAGGAAGAGAATTCAGCAACCCAAAAAAAAAAACCAGCACAAAAGCGAAAACCCCTAACCCGAACTCTCTCTCCAATCATGTAGAGCTGACGACAGCGTACCCGGTGAGTGTAGGGGACATTTCATACCAATGAAAAGGGAGTAGGAATAGCGGGATTGGGAGCTGTGGAGAGACTTGGTGGGGAGGGAGGCTGCTTTATGGCTGGAACAGCAATGAAAATGCCGGACTTGCTGTTCCAAGAAATTAGCGTCTTACGTAATTCAATTAGTGCTTGAAGCGGGAACAGCAGCGTCGAATGCGAGCTTGTATAGCTTTGGGCTGAAAGTCACAAAACCGCGCGTTTCTGCGGGTCCTATGGGAACGCACATCCACCAACACCACCGCAAGCCAAAACGCCCACGCAAGGGCTTATTTACCCATTCGAAAACGTGACCAGTTTACTCAAAATTACTTACACACCAAAAACAAAGAAACGAAAACAAAACTGATATATAAAATGTTGACCAAGAACATCCGATGACCAGAGCTTTAAAGTGTTGAAGCAGCTGAGTTCACAGGAGCGGGCCGGGAGGGGAAGGGGTGTATTGCACCTGCCCTTTTAGCGAAATGCCCTTTTCATAAAAAAAATGACCTTATTTGCTGGCGCAGCGGTGCCTGAGAAACCCCCAAGGCCTAAAAAAAAAAAAATCCGTCTCACTCCAAAAAGGGCAAAAAAAGGCTAAGAAAAGGGCAGAAAAGAAGGGTGAAAAAGATAGCAAAAAAATGTCCACTAAAACTTATTACGCCCTTTTACTAAAAGTTGCCCCTGTCCACTCGGGGGTCTGTGAGCGCTACTCTACTGCGTTGAAGGAAATCTTGTATCTTCTAGAAGCAGGCTAGTTCAAAATTCCAGTTTTAGGGCGCGTTTATGCGTAACGACTGGCAACGTGAATTTTCTCGCTCACTAGCTTTTACTAGGTTAATTCTAAATCTGCTGGCTGCTTCTCGCCTTCACCGGAGCATGCGGCTTTCGAGTTGTCTGTACGTAGTAACTTTTGGGACAAGGAGGCAGGGATAGTTAGAGCGTGGTTCGGATTGACGGCCTTTTACTGCCCCGACCTAACCTAATCCCTACTAGAGGCCCTAGTCGTGGATCGTTATGTCCTACGGATAGCAGTAATACAAATAATAAAGAAGCAAAAGGTTATTGTGGGTACCACACTTTATTTTACGTAGGGCCACTTTCCATATGGGGAAATTAGGGGATACAGCAACACTTAGCCTGGATTCCCGGCACTATTGTCTCACTACGCTCGTCACCAATGGCTACGTTAGGCATATAAGGTGTCAAGTGTGGTTACTAATGGCTTAGCTAAATTAACTATGGTTCCCACCAAGCATCGGAGGAGGGAGGCTTTCATTTCCCAAGAAGTACGCTGGGGCCTACAAACATCGAGTCCCATGTTTCCTTACAGTTCATAGAACGGTACCAAGAAAAACACTCACGGATTCGAGGTCGTTTGAACATTGCGGTCGGTAATTATCTAGATTAGGGGCACCACGCCAAATCACTTAATTTTTGTATAACCGACGCTACCCTTCATCCTAACGCCATTTCGCATCACAAAATCTGGGGGAAACGTCTATAAACTTCTCAAAAAAATTATTTAAAAGACGTAAAACGCCAGTTACAGACACGCTAAAGCTACGGCGGTGGCAGCCATGCTGTGAGGTGTTTGATTCGGGAAGCAGGGTAGCCGGAAACCCCCATTTTCACAACAAACGTTGCGGAAATTTTCTTTCGTTGTTTTGTTATTGCCAGTTTCGTGTGGTTTTGTTGTTATTGTTAGTTAGGTTAGGTTAGGTAATGTAGGTTAGGTTAGTTAGGTTAGGTAGGTTAGGTTTGGTTACGTTTCTGTAAAATTGTAGTGAGGTGCAAATCAGGTTTTCTGGCTACCCTTCTTCCCTCACAATATGGCTGTCGCCGTCGTTGCTTTAACACGTATGTGACTAGCATTTTCCGTCTTTTGAAATTTTTTTTTACAACCTTACACCCTTTTTCCCCGGGTTTTATGATGTGAAATGGTGTTAGGATGAAGAGTAGCGTCGGTTAGTACAAATATTAAGTAATTTGGCGTGGTGCCCCTAATCTAGATAATTACCTTGCGGTCTTGCCTAGTCGAATTCAACTTGGTAGCCAAACCATACTTACGACAGGCATTTCTAACTTTTAAAAACTCATTGGGAATTTTAGCGTGAGTCCTTAACGACCGGTTGATATCCAGACTTGTAGAAGAAGGAAAGTTACACACACAATGGTATAGAGGTATATACGGGGATTGTCGAAACAAAAATGGCCAACTAAACAATACTTACACACTAATTATTATTAGAAATTGCTAAATACTTGAAAAAGGAGTGAACCGATTCACAGCAGTCTCCAGATAAACTAACGTCAGGGGGAAAATCTCCCTGACAGTAACCATGACAACGACGAGGACGCTCGTGCCAGGCGACACATGTGCGGCATGAAGCGTCGATTTACGACAACAAGAAAACAGTTTTTACTGCAGTACAATCATAAAAAAAACTAGACAAGTGACGCTGGCATAGTCCCCCAACAGACCTGACGATCAGGTAATGTCAAAGGCTCTTTTAACAGCTGTGAGGGAAGCTGAGGTTGGTTGGGGAGGTGGGTGATTCAGGCCATAGTATATTCGGTCCATAGTATTTTTTTTTAAATTAATTTCTTTGAGCCTTAAGTCAGCCGAAGCAACTTAATGCTTGCATGGCTGAACCGGCTCAATTTTGAACATTACCAGACTTTTAGAGAAGAATAAAATCTGGTAAAGGGAGGTGCCAACCCGGGGATTCGATCCGGGAAACCTCGTATCATCGTAGGGGCCGAAAGATTGTCCAGCATTGGCCAGAAGAGTTCCCATAGCCGCTGAAGGAGCATGGCAGCCTCTCACGATACCCTGGCCGGCAGTCCTGGCGGGGACTTTGCCCAGATCCCCTATCCAGGGGTTCGACCAGATCCGAAAACCTCCAGCAACCAGGTCGCTAGGTCGGGTCGCCGGATTAAACACTCTCCTTACCAAACTTTAGTTCTAAAATATCACTCAAAATTGCGCCAATTTATCAACAAGAGCGTTTTTTATCCCACAGGCGACGTATTGTTTAAAAAATAATAATTCAATGAGTCATATATATGCATATATACACACATATATTTGGTGGGTGGGGGGTTGGCGTGGGGACTTGCGGATTTAGGAAAATTCACAGGACCCAAGTTCCACAATCCTTCTCCAAAAAGTTGGAAAGATACACTAAAGAGACTGCGTGTTTTATGCATGCAGTATTCAAGACACTGTGGGAGCTTAAAGGACTACGAGTCTCCAATCCGGCTTTCCATGTCTGTACTGTGTGTGTGTGTGTTTGTGCATTTGTGTGCGCGTGTTGTGCCTGAAATTCGCCTCGAGGACCCAAACTGCACTGAGCATGCGCACAAGGAAGCCATTAATTCGCGGCGAGAGAGAGGGGGCGCACGAAATTCAAAAGGGGGAAGGAAGGGCGCCTTTCATTGGTCGCCCGAGCGCGTGAGTGAGAGGTGCGCCGAGGCAAGGTGCAAAAGAAGAAAGGCACAGACAGCAAAGGAGCAAGAACCTCAAAGGAACCAACTTCTACATCAAACATTTAGTATCGCAGGGTTACGTACGAGACCACGCTCGCATTAGGAATCCATTACTGCGGGCCCCACCACCGCGGATCGAAACCGAAGCCTAGGTGGGAGTGAGAGAGTCAGTGAGAGAGAGGAGAGAGAGAGCTAGACGGAACAGCAGGCCAAGCTAAGATGCTCTTACACGCGAAATTTTCCTTCTGTTTCTACGTCTTTTTTTTTTTTTTTTTTTTTTAATTTTCGGCTCTTTTTTTCTTTCCCCTCCTTCTTCAGGCTCGCTCACGTTCATCAAAGAAATGATGCCAGCGCTGGCGCCTCGTGTCACTGGCGTTACGACTCATCTAACAGCTGCTTGGCTCGACTTGGAGAGTTTACAGTTGAAGCCTGCCTTACGCCATCAGCAGAACGAACAGAACGAGAGACGTAGACTACGCTGAAAGACAGAAAACGAAGTAAATAGTAGTAGAAGAGATGCGAAGAAGGAAAAAAACAAGAAAGAAGAAAGAAATAAAAGAAAAGAAAAAAATCGCTAGTGAGGCCAGAAAGTGGCTCACGGAACCATCCGTCACTTGAGGGATGAAATGCACGAATGGTTACGACAGATGGAATCGTAAGAAAAAGGAGAAAGGAATAAAAAAAAAAGAGTCTTATTAGACCAAACTGCTACCGAAAAGTAGGTCAGGAATCAATTAAACGTCCATTACGCCCCAATTTCTTGGTTGACATCCTATGGGAGAAGGAAGTAGTTTAACGTGTTAGTCACTAAGGTAATCAAGCAAAACAAACGCACGTTTGCAAGGCGACGACGACAGAAGTGATTGTGTCCACGTAATTAGAAAGGCCATGGAAAGTCAAATCAAAGAAAGAACAAGCGGCTAGAGCGACTACCTAGTCGCATCCGGTCTTCTGTACAGTTCTGCTACTACCAATGGTGAGGCGCACACCTCTAACACGCATTGCAACAGCTATCTCTATTATATAATCTAAAAGCAGTAAACATCAGAACTTCCGGTTAAATATGTGTTAGCTTTTAAGCTTATTTTAGGTTTTAGGCGTATTTGACAACTTTTAGGCCTAATTCTTACCTCGAACTTTAATTTCGTAAGTAGCAGCTAACGGAGAGTTGATTTGTATAGTACCTCTATTTACTTTTACAACACGGTGCGCCTTCGGCGACACAGTTACAGTGTTAAACGTAACGCGCAACGTAGCCTATATAGATCAGTGGTAGTAGGGAAGTGACGCTGGTGATGAAGCCAGTTGTTACGCGTAGCAACTTGACGTTGCCTTGGTAACGTGATTTTAGGCCTAATTTTCATTTTTTAATGCAGTTTTTATTTCGTAAGTAGCAGATAGGCCTAATGGAGAATCTGGTTCGATGGTAAGCCCATTCATTCACGCAACAATGCGACGAGATTATTTTAAACGAAGCTAAAATGCTTTTGTGTTTACGGCTGCAGTGTTATCCTTAGGATTTCAATTCGACGATCAAATGTTATTATTTAATTTAGTTACGTCGAAGAACTAACTTTCGACACTGAATCGAACGTTGTAAACAGTGGTCGTCAATATCTGGTACCGTTGCGAACTTGAAAAAGACGATGGACGGACAAAATCGTTGCAATAGTCTTCTCAGCCTGTACGGCTGTATATACAGAAGACTAAAACGGGCCACATACAAATTACGTCAAGCAAATTTCAACCCGCTTCCCACCCCGTCACTTTAACTTACATACAGATGCAAACCTATTTAAGTTGCCTTTTGGACTTCTACGTCAAACTGCCAGAGCGGGGTGTCGGGTCAACGACCTTTGAAACCTAAAGGCCGAGGTCCTACTACTGAGCCATACTGACTGGCCGTGTCAGTATGTCTCAGCGGTAGGTCCTCGGGCTTTGTGTTTCAAAGGTCGTGGGTTCGATTCCCCGCTCAGGCAGTCTGACATGTGAGTCCAGAAGGGAACTTAAATAGGTTTGTATGTGTATTTTTTAAACTCTTGTAGAGCCTTTGACTTTTCCGTCCTTAATCACGTTTAACTTCTGTCGTAACCTTAAGTCATCCCGGGCCACTGGACTGTGACTGAGGTTGACCCAGATGTCGACGGGCTATTAAACCTCAATCCCCGCCCCCCCCCCCCTCACCTTAAGTCACAAATGCCATCCCCCCCGCTTAGTTACCGATAAAGAGGGATATGCTTCGTGAAAACTGGCAATTTTCTAGTTGTATTAGACCATTATTGTAGGCCGGTTGTACAAAATGAACACAAATGAAGACACTTTTTTTTGGAGTAGTATTTTAAGAAAAATGTTTGGGACTAAAAAAAAATTAAAATAAATACATCACAGAAAAGTTGCTCGGTGAAAAAAAAATTATATGACGTCACAATTTATAGGATATCGTCCCTCCCTCTTCCCGGAAACCGTTCACTCCCCAACAATTCGCCACACTTGCTTGTGTATTGCTCCCAAAGCAGCAAAGAAGGAGAGGCTAGCTTTCATACTTCCAACTTCTTAAAACTGACACATATTTGCCCCCGTATGCCACATTACGAAACGTACAATCAAAATTAAACAAGCGGCTAAAGCGACTACGTAGTCGCAACCGATCTTCTGCACAGTTCTGCTACTTCCAAGGTTGAGGCGCACACCTCTATCACGCACTGCAACAATGATCTCTGTTATACACGATCACCTTGAAAATACGCGTCAAGGTCAGTGATCGATTCATGGTTAGTTGGCACCCCGTTCGCCTACATACCATGCAAATTTTCATTATCCTAACATTAACCATCTTTGATTGCCAAGGGTGTTCCGTCCTTTCTGCCCCACCCTGTATAATCTAAAAGCCGTAACCATTACAACTGCCAGTTAAAAATAAGTTAGCTTAGGCCTATTTTAGATTTTTGGTATAATTGTCAGCTTGGACGAGGGAGATCACAGATTAGACGCAATAGATACACGGTTTAATATGCTGTTGGTTCAGCCAACAGCGACTCGTAGCAACTTGACTCTGCCGTGGTAACGTGATTTTAGGCCTAATTTTATTAACTGCAGTTTTGTTATTTCTTAAGTATCAGATAGGCCTAATGGAGAATTTGCTTCGGTAAGCCTATTCATTCACGTAACTAGCGACGAGACTATTTTAAACGAAGCTAAAATCCTTTCGTATTTTCGGCTGCGTGTTATACTTTGGATTTCAATTCGACGATCAAATTTTATTATTTCATTTAGTTACGTCGAAGAAGTAACGATGTTTTAATTTGCTTGTTTTTTTTTTAATAACGTTTGACAATTAAACTAACGTTGCCAATAGTGGTCGTCTCTATCTGGTACCATTCCAAAGTTGAAAAAAAGCAACGGACGGACAAAGTCGTTGCAGTAGTTTTCTCAGCCGGTACGGCTGTACAGAAGACTAAAACGAAGCTACAACAACAAAATAAAACCCTAAAAAAAACTCAAAATAGGTTGTGGTGCACCAAGGCCGAATCGCTACACGTCAACGACGTCATACGCACAGTATGTTTTCTAAAAGGAACCTAAATTTGAAACATTAAATTTCTATTATTCATCCATTCTAGCCTTAAACTAGCCTTACATTCTACCCTCAAAATGAACTTTAAAAATGCTAGTGAATTCCTTTCAAAAATTTCTAAAAACAATACGAACTTCTTTTTCGGAATCAAAATTAGATTTAGGTTCCAGAAAAGTGATTCCTATTTTGACTTTGTCTTGTAAACTTAGAAAAAAAATGTTGAAAAACGTCAAGTTGTGTGGTTTTTGTAGGCCACCCTGCACTTAAATTAGATCGAGGGAAAAACTGTTTACGTCAGCTATAGCCAATCTTCTGAAGCGCTTCCAATGGAATTTTTGTAAAAAAAAATATTCTGTGAAATACGACGCAGGTATTGACTTTTTTACCAATTAATATAAATTCAAAATGGCGGCCTAAAATGGCGTCCAAAACAGTTTCCTTCTGTTACGGCCAAAAGAATTAAACTTTATTCTTGAGAGCCTGGGGCGAGCGATGTCTACTGTTCACATAACTACTAGTGTGTTATACGCCTGTAATATCGAATGACCAACGAACGGTAAAACGAGTTTAAACCTGGAAAAAACTCCATTTCTACACATGCGCTATTATCTGTTTATCGATTGCACATGCATTGCAGCTGGAAATACAGCGAGGCATCGCATCAGTAAAAACATCAATAAAAATTAATTTAACCAAACACTGTCGGCTATAAAAGGGTAAAATTGGCATGTGTTATACGTGTTTTTTTCCCCCTCTGGCAAAATACACACCAACAATGACTACAAAAAAGGAAGCTGTTCAAGTTGATTTACGGTAAAAAAAAAAAATTCTACTATTCCAGATTTGATTCCTTGAAAATCACAATCCGAGTAAATTCCAGGCTTTCCAGCCTGGTAGCAGCCTGAATCTCATACTTTCCAAGGACTGGAAAAATCCTAACTAAATTCCAGACTTTTTCCAGCAACTCAGGTTAGCATAAGAACTTTAACAGCATCATACTTCGAAATGTGCTTCAAATGCCCTTATCTTATTAAAAAGCGCTCACTGTGGCTTTGCTGCGAGCCCCCCCCCCCTTCCAAAGAATGATTCTGCCATTTCCGCCCAATTACCACGAAATTCAGGTCGGCCGTACCTTTTGCCAAGATACGACTAGAATTATTTTGGTATCTCATAACTCTGGCTTCATTTACCGACCCTCACTTCCGTTCCATTCATGGTCGTCTACTCGGCGGCCATGAAAAGTGTTTCGTAGGTTAAAAGCAACCCCCGCTAGCAACACGCACGGCTTAACTGCGCACCTCGTACAACAAAAACTGCTCCTTCACCCAGTCCCTATCGGCAACGGGCATGCTAGTGTCAGTGTAACATGCAGGATCTTCCAAAACGCCACACATGTGCAAAAAAATCGGTCCGCTGCTGCGCACAGTTTGGTACTGCCAAAACTCAGAACATTCGATAGAGCTATAATGAGCAGTCCAAAGGCAAAACGAGAGTTAAGAGTACAACGAATTACTTTAAAACCTTGCTTGTACACAGTTATTACGTAGCAGATGTTCCTATATGTAAACACGGGATGCACGGGTAGCTGCGAGCACTGGGGCGTCAGATTTGATAGGCGTCCTGGTCCCAATGTACATCTCTGGCTTCGTACAGATCCTGGCGATGGGAAGTGTATATGTACGGGTTTTTCTCCGGTTGTTTCCCGCTCGTTGCACGAGGGTTTCCTCCGGGTACTCCGGTTTCCTCCCTCATGCGGCAAAAAACAACTGTAATAATGGTGTATACTTCTTCCACTTAACATCTGCCGCCGGGGAATTTGGGTGGGTGGATGCCTCGAGTATCGTCTGTATATATTATAAACTTACTTCTTTTCACCTTTCGTTCAAAACATGTTCGTTCAACGGACGAACGGAAGTGGCATCATCTTGAACGCGACTGAGGGCAGATTGTGGGATAGAACCATCGCAGCAGCTCGGAAAGGTGGTTGATTTTTACGGGATTGTGAGCATGAGCGAGGCACTATTTATCGACTAATTCTGGATGGATTATCGACTGACTCTGGATGGAGCCATCAGTCGCGTTGAAAGGTGACGTTACTTCCCTCATCTGGCACTTTTGGGACGTTCTGTTGAGGTTTCTGTGCATTGAAGGTACTGAACTGTCTTCAGAAGCGTGTGCATGGTTCGAACACATGTGGGTCGTTTTGGAAGAACCTCATGTATTCGGTGTCCCTAGTGGTGTCCCGCAGGACTCGGTCCTCCGCCCCTTACTCTTCGTGATGTACTTACACGATATAACGTTTAATACTGCCAACACATTCGGATCCAAAGTCGCAGGCGACCTAAAAATTGCGGCTGCAAATGTAACCCCATTTCAACAACCCGATTTAGAAGCTGAACTCCTGAAGGTGGTTAGTTGGTCAAATTCCTGGCAGTTACCATTCTCGGCTCATAAATGTTTATCTTTTCATGTCGGTATACATAATCTTTGTCATCGTTTTCACTTGGAGAGTGTAGCCTTGCCTTCGGTTGACGAAGTACTAGACCTGGGGATCTGGTTTACCAGGAATCTGAAGCTTCTTTACACTGTTTGAAAATTAGCAATTGTCAACAGATGTTTCACATCTGGCAATACAAATACTAGAATCCAGGCTTTTAATGGTTTTTGTTCGACCACTACTCGAGTATGCAACCACGGTGTGGTCTCCTAGCCATAAGGATATCGACCAAATTGAGTTGGTATAGCGCCGCTCTACTAAGAGTCTACCGGGCTTGCGGGGACATCGATCATTTTGAACGCATCCAAAGGACTGGCCTCGAATTACTCGAGTTGCGGAGAATTAAGTTCGATCTCATCCTAACTTATAAGATCCTGCGTGGTCTCATCTCTGTTGATCTCCCCATCTTCGATAAAGCTCCAAACAGTCAAATGACTAGGGGACATCCCTGGAAGTTGTCTGTGCAGGGTTCGCGCCTTAAGTGTCGCAGAGATTTCTTCTCGGTCCGTGTCGTCGCAATTTGGAATGTCCTTGGTGCTGAGACAGTTAATATGAACACGTTACTTGGCTTTCGTAGAATGCTAAACAAAGAGCCACTTGCATTCTTACCACAAACAGGAATGTTCAAAATCCCATTTTGACATACGAAAAATTATTAACACTTTACTGAAATATTTCAGAATTATACGTCATTCAGTGACACTAAAGTAGTAAACAAACGTAAAAAGCGTAGTCCACAGGTCATGAAAACTTAGGGAGAAACTTAGGGGGGGACTTCGACTTCGATAGAGTTTAACTGACCGGAAGGGTTTTCTGTAATTTATCAGAGACAGATTTAGACGTGGTGAGGAACGTAAGATCCAGATTTTATTTGGTGCGCTGGGTTTGAAAATTGGTGTTTTATTATTTTTTTTATTATAACTCACTATTCTCATCACGAAAAAGTAATAGGGTGAGGGTGGACGACTCTGAAAAAGAGGCATTAAGTTGGATTGAGAGGCGAAGAGGAGGACGTAAAACAAAGGCGCGAGCAGGGACTTTCAACTATCTACGGATCGCTTCACTAAGTTGAACGCGTCTGAGCTACAGCATAGCTGTTTCCCGTGGTAAAGTATACACGAGCGAGATTCAGTTGATGACGTTTTTGCTCCCAAACCAATCCTCGAAGCAGACGACGCTTGGTTTTTCGAAGGTTTGTTTCAACTAAGCGAGTAGTTTTTAACGAAATTAATGAATAATTATGAAATATCTGATCGATCAATCTTTACTGAACGTTAAAACGCACATCATTAAAACAAAACGACAAATTCTTACCAGATTAACCAAGACGAGAGTAGCTGACGTCGTTGCGTCGAAACCAAAAACAATGGCGAGCGTTTACGATGATCGCTTGTGACGGTACTCTCCGTCTGATAACAAACGTAGCGATTTTCAGTCGCATTGTCGATTGTACTGGTAGGTTAATGCAGTTTAAAACAATTTAAACAATTGGAGCGGTCCGGCTTACGTTTGATGATGAGTACTCGTTCGTTTGGTAGTCCAACTTTGTGTCGATTCATCAGCGAAATCAAAAGCCAATGAGACGCAAGAATCAGTACAATGGCGCGAAATGGGAGCAGAGACGTCAGACGCGTTTGAAGCAGCTCCCACAAACTCGCACGGTTTCTCGCGGTAAAGCGTAAGGTAGCGTTTATGCAACGATAATTTTCTCGCTTACTAGCTTTTACTTGGTTAATACTAAAATGCTGAGTGCTTCTCGCCTGTACCGAAGAATGAGGCTTTCAAGTTGTCTATACCTATAGTAACCATGCGAACGACGCGGATGCAAATCTCCTCCTCGTGCCTCGCGACACGACGTACGACGCATGCAACGACAGCGTCGATTTATGACAACAAGAAAACAATTTTTACTGCAGTACACGACAGCGGACAGATTTCTGAATACTGGCATTCAAAGTTTTGTCTTCGATTCGATAACTCCGAAATGGACGCCATGTTGGAATTTGAATTCTCGCTGCGAGCAGCTATTTATTCTACCGTCGTTTGATCACTGCTAGAAGCTGTTTTTTTCAGCAAGAATGGCAAATTTTGGAAAGAGCGTGAAATCGCAACAATGTTGTAGCATGTTTAAAAGGACTGTTGCACTTTGTTCTTTATCCGTGTTGTGATTTATAATACATTTAATTTAATAGAAACGGGAAATCAATCGTAAATAAATAATGGTTGCCTAGGAAATAGCGTTCGGCGAGCGAGAAGGGTTCGTTGCGTAAACGCGCCCTAAGAGCGCGTTTATGCAACGACTCGCCGTTGCATTCTCGCAGCTAGAGTTCAATCGTGATGGCAAAGGTGACATTGCCATGGTAACAACGCTAAATGGATTAGCTAAATCCGACATCGTTTGAGTAAATACTTGCAGTCTTATAATCCGTGCCAATAATATAAAGAATTCCTCATGACGAAACATTTTTCCCAAACGCTTTAGAACTCACGTTATTTTCTGTTTTCGTTGCGAGGCGGCCGAAATAAAACCGCGGCCATGTTGGAATTTGAGGTGATTTCTAGCTTCTAGCTGCGAGAATGCAAAAGCGAGTGGCTGCATAAACGTGCCCTAATAGTAACTGGGGGCCACCCTATCAAGGCTACGTATAATCCAACCTCCCTGGGCGAGAGAACCACGGCTGGTGTTGCTCCTGTGCTTATGGCAACGTTGCGTGAACAGCCGTGGCTCTCTTGCCGTTTTTTTTACGTCCTCCTCTTCCCCTCTCAATCCAACCTTAAAGCAACATACCGCCTGCCTTATAACCTTCCGCCTGCTCCACAACACCCACGCGACGATCACATCCGCGTATTTACAACAGCTAAGGTCAACTGAGACGGTAGCGTCGTTCCTCGCAGGAAAAAACGTAGCTACTGTCTCAATTGGCATTGAGCCTAATAGTCCAGCCAGCGTGAACCCATTGATTGTGTCGTCAAAAACCGGAATGATTCTTGTATTTTAAAATCACAATTTATAATTTTCTAGAATAGTGTCTTATAATTTTGCTTCGGCAATCTATTGGAATAATTTATTTTAATTTTTACTGCATTAGCCTTTTAGATTTTTGATCTCATAGTAATTACTAGCAAACGATTAAAATTAATACTGCGCACATACAGATAAAACTTCCAAGGTCATTGTAGGCGCGCGTTGCATCATTTATGTTCGGGACGAACGTAAATAAAGTTAGTAATATTCAACAGAAAATCTCTTAGACGCCACATTTTAAAACGGATTTTTAGGAAGGGAAAGACTAACTGTAAGTAAATAGACATTTGGGGCCATACTTGATGTGGAGGATCGAGAAAAATGGTGCTAGGAGGTATATCTCTTTAATGCCTCTTTTCAGAGTCTTCCACACTCACCCTTTTGTTTATCAGGTAAGACTGTTCGCCGCCATGGAATGTGTGAAAATCACAGCGGTTGTAAAGCAGAAATTATCCATATGTCTGTAGGCTATACTGGTCAGTCTGAGTCAAATGACGTAATCAGTCACACTTAGTCTAATACTAGACTAGGTACCTAGAGAACAGAAGCATTTTTACGCAAGTGATTTCGGCTACATATCGTTCATTTAATCACGTTCTAAATAAAAAAAAATGCCCTCCCCCCAAAAAAAAACATCATCAGAATCCTAAATATGTATTAAAAACGAAAATAACATTAAAACCTTCCGAAATTAAAAGTTTGAAAATACGCATACAACGTGTCTTGCCAACGCCAGATTGAGCTGGTCAGTATCTTAAAGTGTGTCCTGTTCTTTGGCTCCCGACCCCTACCTGCACCCCCGTGGGGAGGTTCCAGAGCTCACGTACACTGCCCCCCCCTCCTTCCCATCTAAAATATAAACACGAAAATGCTGACATAAAATAGTCGCAACAACCCCAGACGAGCAGAGGTGCCTTTGGCAACACTAAGCAAAACAAAAAGACCTCCTGCGGTAACAGAAACAAAGATTGTAAAGCTCAGATCAACCTTTGTTTTTCAAGATCCGCGAATTCAGCCTACATGAACAAAACCAAATGGGATAAATGCAACAGCGGGTATGACAACGTAGCTCTGCTCCCCGTTGAAATAAAACAAAAACGTTTGTTTTTTTTTAGCTACGAATAAAAAAAAAGTACAACTTTGTAACAAACAATCGATTTAAGCCAAAACACCGAAAATTAAGTCTTTTGTTTTCTTACCTTGGTCGCGAGGGGGCGACTGATTGCGTCCCTCAGGGGGTGGCCTGGGGAGGACGTGGGGAGCCGTGGGATGCGGCACATGCCGACTGGAATGTGGCATGAAGTCTGCCAAAGGGTCTTTCGACCGCCTCTTCTTGTGGGTGTAATCCCGCTCTGTCTTTTTCACCTTTTCTTTTAAGTACGCCACTTCATGCTGAAATTGAAAATGTTACATTTTTTTTACTCTTCCAAAATTATCACAACTGCAAAAGTACCGCAACAAATTCGTCACGTAAATGAAAAAAATTGGGTCTCGTCACGTATCTGAACTGTGAGGTTTTGTCATGATAAAGATAAAGAAAAAGACGGCTTCGAGCAAAGCTCAAAGACCCCCCCAAGAAAAGAACCCGATGGGATTAGCCCCTCCACGCATCAAGGCGGGCCTTAAAAAGCAAGACAGGTTGGGTGCTGAAACAATAGAAACGGGCAGAGAATTCCATGAGTTGACCACCCGCTCACAGAAAAAGCGTAGTCTAGTACTGAGCCGGGATAATTTTCCCCCCAATTTGAAATGATGTCCACGAGTACTGTCTAAGAAGAAAACAACTTTGGAATAATCATTGTTGCGAACATTGCACAGTACCTTCCAAAACGACCGAACAGAGCGAACAGAACGCACCACTGTTAGAGACAGTTTGGCTCCAAACTTGACGTCGCGCGTGCGCAGTGATGTTGCGTGCGCAGTGATGTTGCGTCAGCCGTTCAGTACCTTCCTAAACTACAATACAGCTCAACAAGCTCAGCAGAGTATTCGATATACATCATACCTTCACCGCCACCAGACCTGGCTAATGGATTTGACCAGGATTGGCTAATAGATGTGACCAGGCGAGAGCAATGCCAAATTGCGAACCATCTCAGGGAGGTAGTTTGCTGGGGTGGAGGTTTAAGCACGAGCGAGGAAACAGTTTTGACGAAACAGATTCATCGCTGACAATGTCGACGTCAATCAAGCCGCATCAACACGGATATTAGCAGGGAATGAGCCAAACTGTCACCAACAGTGGTGCGTTTGGTTCGCTCTGTTTGGTCGTTTAGGAAGGTACCGCATTACGGCTAAGTAAGGAATGGACTGTGCAGTATACGTATCTGGAGAACTGAGTCAAAATCACATGCCACAAAAAACAAGGTCTAATATTTCGGTATCAGGGGATACATAAGATCGGCGATATTGAAAAAGGTATCGCCGTTGTCATGCCTGATACCGAAATATTATACCTTGTTTATATATGGCATGTGCTTTTGGATCAGTTCTCCAGGTACTGCTAAGCTGCTTCCGTACCTTGGCCTATCGTGTTCTGACGTTTGTTTTACTTTTTCTGTAGGGTTTGTCGTCTTTTTACTATTATCAAGCTAGATTATAAGATGCGTCAGATTCAGGGCGCGTTTACGCAACGACTCGCTTTTGCATTTTCGCAGCTAGGAGCTCGAAATCCTCTCAAATTCCAACACGGGGGCGGTTTGAGCTCTGCCGGCTCGAAACGAAAAACAGTCAATAACATGAGTTCAGGGTCGGCCTGGAAATTGTTTCGTCAGGAGGAATTCTTCATCTTACTGTCACGAATTATAAGACTACAAGTATTTACTTGAACGATGCCTGATTTAGCTAATCCACGCAACGATGTTACCATGGCAACGACACCATTGCCATCGCGATTAAATTTAAGTTGCGAAAATGCAAAGGCGAGTCTTTGAATAAATGCGCCTTAAAGAGTCTTGGCGGAAAGCATCCTCGGGGTGAAGAACTCCTGTCGCACAGTAGCGCAACCACGATTTTTTTTTTTGGAGGGGTGGGGAGGAAGGAACAAAACAAACCGAATTAAAATTGGGGTCCTGTAATCAGCCTGGGGGGTGACGGAACGTGGAGTGCTTTCAGTCCTTCGAATCCTTGTAATATAACTCATTCTCGACTAATTTTAATACCGCTGAAACCCTAACAACACACAACGTCCAGAATGTCCATAACGCCAGGTCTAAATCAGTCCAGTTGGACCAAATAAGACGCCCAGCTGACGTCCAATTTAGACCAATTTGGGAGAGCTTTTGACCTATTTTCAGCCCTGGTTTAAAATTTACTTTCGTTGTAATCAGTATTTGTTTGTTTCGAACGCGTCCTACTATCCTAACTCGCCATATACAGTATAGTGTAGTCAAGTATAGGGCAGTGACACGACGTAGTATTATTGTATATAACTCTATGGTGGAGCCAGTTACTGGGTTAGCTGCAAGGTGCACTGGTGGGGGAAAAGAGGAGCGTCTTACTGAAGCCAATGATATTAGAGTGAATTTCTTAGGTCTAAAACGGGAGATTTTTGTCGATTTGTTGGTAGTTGCTGACATTTTACGCAAGTGGAATCTTTATTTTCCTATTACAACCTCGTAGCATAAAGGATTGGAAAAAACAACAGTTTTTTAAGCCTACGAAAACCGCTCTCAAAGCACAGGCTTGACTAGAAGTGCTGTTGTTTAACCCACCATTTCAATCTAGTGCCCCTTGCAGGTATCTCTCTTGTAGCCAATATGACGTCACTTGACGCTGCTCTATAGTGTATTCATATTAAGGTTTGGGCCTTCACGGTTTTTGTGAAGCCCATCCTCGAGTATGCTACCCCAGTTTGGTCCCTTCATTTATTGGGTGATATTGACCTGATAGAATCCGTTCAGCGTCGGTTTACGAAAAGCCTATACGCGGCATGCGCAACCTTAGTTATTTTGAACGCCTGACCCGCACGGGGCTGGACCTACTTGAAACTGAATCGCATTCGCTTCGACTTGATTCTCACTTACAAAATACTCCGTGGATTGGTGAATGTGAATCTTCCCTTTTTCGAACCCGTATTGGGAGCTACGGTTACAAGGGGTCATAGCTGGAAGCTTGCTTGCCAGCCTGTGCGGACTACATGCAGCCTAAAGTTTTTTTCGGTAAGAGTTGTAATGCTCTTAAGGCAATGTTCTTTTGGAATGCTCTTAAGGCAACGACTGTGGACCAGCCAACGGCGCAGGGATTTTGCCGTATGCTCAAACAGGAGAATTAAATAGACATAAATCGCTGGAAATAATATTAAGGAAAAGTGGAAATTAGCCAATAGCGAAAAGCATACACTAGAAATAACGTAGTTCAGTAAGCCACCTTTATGCACTTACGTTTCGTCGGAGTGGCATGACCCGGATTCGAACTGGCAACCTAGTTCGCCCGCAGTTCACTGGTGAGGATGTGGCCATAGCGATTAAGGCGCTATGCAAGTGATCTGGGGGCGAACTGGGTAGCCGGTTCGAATCCCGGTCATGCCACTCCGACGAAACGTAAGTGCATAAAGGTGGCTTACTGAACTACGTTATTTCTAGTGTATGATTTTCGCTATTGGCTAATTTCCAGTTTTCCTTAAACAGGAAAATCTCAAGGACCTAATGTCACACTTTCCCTAATAACAAGAGGGCTTAAAGAAGCCAAACGTTTTACTGTCGTCTTCGGTTCTGAACCATCTTCTTAACATCCACGTCTAGATTTTAAGGATGCAGGGTAGATGTTTTTTTTTACGTCATCACTTCGTACAGGTCTCCGTAGATGTTTTGTTTCCCAAATTTTTTTTTATTAATTCACTGTTAAAATTTATATTCAAATAAGCAACCTACATAATCAAGGTTGTAAGTGTAAAATTATAGCTCAAAGCAACTGGTTTTTGTTTTTCTTCAATTTACTAACTAAATTACTTGAGACGTGCAGAACCCAAGTTAGTAAATTGAAGAAAAACAAAAACCAGTGCAATCAAGTAATTTGCACGTCTCAAGTAATTTAGATTGGACGTCAGAAAGACGACTTGTTCAGACGACAAAAAAGACGTCCGGACGTCCGTCAAACGTGTTCTGGACGTCCTAAATTCGGCCTGACTACAATTGGACATTCGGGACGTCGTATGTAATCGGGGACGTATTAAGAGTCAATTTTCAGAATTTTTTCTAACTGCTGTTGTGAGATGTATTTCGGACTTCAAATGTTGAAACCATGCCACCACAACGGATACCCACTGAAGACGTCACTTGCGAATTCAAGTCCAAGATTAAGATGAAGTCATGTTTTAACTATTCATTTTAACTTCAAAAGTAATTTGCATTGTTTGGTGAGATTATGTTCTGTAACCCAACGACTGTAACAATATGCAACATGAAAATTGCCTGTAATTTGTACGTCATCAATTGTTATGGCTCGAGCTCGCTTGGGCTTTAGCTCGAGCCATAACAATGTAAGTGGAGGAAGTAAGTGGAGGAGCAAATAGGGCAAATTGCCTCAGGCCTCACCTGCCATGGGGCCTGCCTTCGTCTCACTGAGGGGGAAAAGCAAAGTCACCACCCTTACGGTGTCAAATTGGCTAAATGGCTATTGACCGGTACGGACTGGGAACTCTCAACAATTAGGGGGTGCACCGGATTAGAATTCATTCCGCCACGACTCTCCCACCAACCCAGACCACAAGGTAAGTTTCGGCCAATTTAATTAAAATTATTCCATTTTTGCCCCTTTAGTCCCAAATTTAAACTCAAAAAACGTGTCCAACCCTGCTGCTTGTGTTTCACAGCAGCCACGTAGATCATAGATTATTTACAGAAACAAAACTGTTTACCGAATGCTGTTGCAAATTGATCAGATCCTAAGTAACCATAGTTTCCTTGGCATCCCGAATTAGGCCTAACTTTTCTATGCCAAATTCCACTGGTAATTTCTGGTCAGAGTGGGGGGAGGAATGGCCCCAGCCTCTTCCCCCCCCCCCCAACCCCCCGGATGTGCCACTGAAGCCATAGCCTCCATATTACCTGAACTATACCTCGAACTTCCGTGTTGGATGACCTCTTAGTAACAAGACGTTACGCGAACGCAATCTTGAGGTGTCTTTTGAAATCCTGTTAGTTTCCGTAGGAGGTAAATCAAGTCAAAATGAGGATAGGATATCACACGCCGTTCGAGTGCTAATATAAAGCCATGTTGAAACGCGCAACGCCGAAGCCTTTATTGCATCTCAGTACAACAACGGCGTGTGATAACCTATTTATCTACCGATTACAGACGGGAACGAAGTAAGTGGAGGAGCAAATAGGGCAAATTGCCTCAGGCCTCACCTGCCATGGGGCCTGCCTTCGTCTCACTGAGGGGGAAAAGCAAAGTCACCACCCTTACGGTGTCAAATTGGCAAAATGGCTATTGACAGGTACGGACTGGGAACTGAATTTCTACCGGGAAACCACTCAAGAGGAGCCAATTACAGTGAAATTACATGAAATTGTTGTGAAGTGTTAGTAAAGTGTTAGGCCGAGATAAGGGAAAATAACTGACCTTTTGTGCTTCCCCCCACCCCCCCTTTTTTTTTTGGCCTTGCAAGTACGGAGTCCTCTATTGAAAACAAAATTTAGTCACTTATTTCCACAAGTTATTGGTTGAAATGTATCCAATATTCTTTATCCATTAATTGAAGTAAGTGACGGACAATTATTGAACGCACGTATTGTTGGAAATTTGTTATTAATAAATATACGTTAAAAAAAAACTGTATTTTTCACATGAAAATTTAATCGGTCCTTATACTGAACAAACGCTTCCTCGGAGAAAGGTGTCGTAAATACCAAAACAAAAATTCAAATTCCCTTTCTTACAATAACGCAAACAACCTTCACACGTCGTAAATTAACTCACATTAACGTGGGAAGAGAAAGTTAACAGCAGCAATAGTCTGCAGCTACGCACGACAAATCTTTCAATTAATGATAGATAAATTTTACCAATATGCGTCTTCAGGTTTTTTTTTTTTGGTGGAGGGTGGGGTGGGGGTGGAAGGGGTTTCGTATATTTGATTAATGTTTGTCTCCAATTTTTTTACAACTCGATTTCAACATTAGAATTTTATCAGAGAGGAGCATTTATCGCTGTGTATTTTCACAGAACGTCCACCCGAATGGCTAAAATCGCAACTTCGCTCAAAACACATAAATTTAATTTTTGGCCTCCACATTAACTAACGTTTGAGCCTTGGTCACACGAATTGCAAGGGAAAAAAAAACTGGAGCAACGTAATTCGATCACGATGCCTCCCGCCATTTTGAAAAATGGCGGAAGTGCAAGACGCCTGAAACTACGTTTCCTCCGTTTTTAATCCTTTTAATTCTTGTGTCTAAGGCCCAAACGTTGATGTAGATACCAAAATAACCCTTTTTTGTTCCGAGTGAAATGGTAGGTTTTAGCCAGCCAGGTGACCTGCAAAATAATTTAACGCAGGCCACGGTTGTAGTTTATGTTTTATTTTACATTCACTTCACACATTAAAAAAAAAACGAACTAACAATCGTAACAACGTTTCTGTAGATCCCTCGTCTACCATAATTTTACAGCAATATTGAAGAACGTTTAAAAAAAAAAAAGGATCGTTAAGTTTGTCGGCAACCATTAAACAGAAATTGTTCCGCGAAATACGAGTTTTAATGGCCCAACAGCTCAATAACTTCACTTGTCGCTAATTTATATTAAGCTGTGAAACCAAAACACCGAGTCGAAAGTAGTG
>JAHWFP010012160.1:0-36423 GCA_023313725.1 Lithobius niger | reverse complement strand
GTGAGTGTCGCTCCATGGTCAGAGTAAAATAAATGCTTGGTTAATAGCCTGTTCTTCTTTAGTGGCTAACGTGCAACATCTTTAACAAACCCTGTATAGTTTCATCTACATGTTTTAAATCATTGCAGCAAATTACGTGACAGATAAAAATCATGTCGTTTACTTAAAACAGCTACAATAAACCACCAGTAACACTGCAGAGGACAGCGCGTAATCAACTACTTTTATGTAAACTGATGTTGTTATACTTGTGTGTTAAATAAATACAGATGCAAACCTATTTACGTTGCCTTTTGGACTTATACGTCAGACTGCCAGAGCTGGGAATCGAACCCAGGACCCTTGAAATCAAAGGCCAAGGTCCTGCCACTGAGCAGGACTGGCTCAGCGGTAGAACCTTGGCCTTTGATTTCAAAGGTCCTGGGTTCGATTCCCTGCTCAGGCAGTCTGACATATAAGTCCAAAAGGCAACGTAAATAGGTTTTTTCAGCTGTATTTATTTAACCAATCTCGAGCCCATTGGCTTTCCGTCCTGTTTACAAAAAATACTTGTGTGTCTAATGAATATGGTTGTTCTGTATCTGCATTAAACTTTAACTATAGCCACATCACTCGCTTCGCTCGCTCCGTTGGCATCGTCTCGCTTCGCTGGAGGAAGTTTGCATGAACAAACTATGACGTCATGAACAAACACCATGAGGGTAAAAAAACAAAACTTTGACGTTATTTTTTCTGGGTTTTTCGCATATTTCAGGCAACAAAATCAAGTAAAAGCGATGAAAATAGGCCTAACCGAAGCGCAATTTAATTATCTTCCATTTGGTCCTACTCCCATCTTTGTAGGTGCCTTGGTTCCAGAGGAGTAGAGGTACACGCACGCACACAAACACACACGCACATCATAGGTCTTTAATGATGTAGATGGTATTGCTAAGATCGTAAACGCCCGAGTGACAGTTTTAACTGTAGTCTAAGCTGTAAGAATTGAAGCAGCAACTCTTTGTTTGGACGACGCTTATATACCAACGGAAATGTTGTATTGGCCAGGTCTCCAATAATGGCTGGTCTCTATTAGTGACACGTCACAGTGGTTTGAGAATTAAATAACACCCTGGCTACTGATGGAGCAGTTACAGTATTTCTCTTTGGTTAGACAAAATCAAGCACTAACTTTGGAAAAAGAAATACACTGCACAAAGACAGTATCGAAGAGAAATGAACTGACGTCAAGCTCAAACTCTCGAAGGTGGGGAAAAACATGGGGCCACTGTTTTAAGATGGTTAAGCCTAAAACCCATTTGGGCGTTCGCTCGTCTTTCTTTAGGGTGAGAATTGTCAACCCATGGGAAGCGCTACCTTCGGACGTTAAGACATGGACTCGACGAGTTGGACCTGACGCCGTTGCTGATAAGACCAGAGTATTGTCTGACCAAATTACCTTCGTCGTCTTAAAGAACTGTTCGTGGGACGGCCTTCACAGGCTTCGTTCCTGTCGTCTCCCTTCACACCATAACGGGCGTGGAAAACCACATATTATATTACATTATTATTTATTATAATATTTGTTGTTTAATTGTGAAATCGCTTAGAAAAGGAGAAATCGAACCAAATCTTTCAAAGATCAATGAATGTCTTCATATTAGGGGTAAATAATAAATTAAGACGCTAGCACCAAGGTGTTAAAGTACCAGATCCGACCATGAAATGGTCATCGGCCTCCCCTCTTGTGTCACCTCCAATAACAGGGCTATACAGGTTAAGGCAACTAAAGTGTTACGAGCCGATATTCTGTAAATGGCTAATGCGAGAATAATAATGATAGAAATGCAATAATGGGTGCGATGGGGGACGTTTACATGACAAAAAAAAGGAATGACCTTGAATTGATATTTCAAGGTCATCTTCGTGCTATCTTCCAAACTTGATACGATACGGCAAAAAAAGTCAATTAGAAAGTTGGACTGTAAGGATGCGCGCTTGTAGGGCCGCGGACCCTGCTGGCCGAGCCCCCCTCTGCTCTGACGCAGTCGGCAGGAAGGAATGAGACAGATCGCACGCACCTTCGGGTGCTCTGAACGGTAATAAACCGATGTTTGGCCTTCAATCGGTATTGGAATGAGTTATTTGTGACAACCATCAGATGGACGGAACAAAGCATTGTCACATATTTGGCGCCCAACGTGGGGCTCGAACCCACGACCCCGAGATTGAGAGTCTCATGCTCGTGCAAGGAGACATTATGACCAACATAAAAAACAGATTCAAAATCGGATAATAAATAAAATAGTTACGATGACGTTTAAAAGCTAACTCTGAACACGCTGGATTCACTGTAGTGAAGCCAACTGCCCAGAAGTTAGCGTCACTACAATGCAGCCAGCATGTTCAGAGTTAGCTTTTAAACGTCATCGTAACTATTTTATTATCCAATTTTGAATCTGTTTTCTATGTTGGTCATATTGTTTCCTTGCTGTCCAACTTTCAAATTTACTTTTTCGCCGTATCGTATCCCGTTTGGAAGATAGCACGAGGATGCCCTTGAACTATCAATTCAAGGTCATTCTTTTTTCTCGTGTAAACGTTCCCCAATCACACCCATCATTGCATTTCTATAATTATTATTCTCTCATTAGCCATTCACAGAATATCGGCTGGTAACACTTTAGTTGCCTCACACTGCATAACGATTGAAAATAGTAGAGTTTCCACCTGTTAGCAGAATAGGTCCCCTTTATTCGCTGTAAGGGCTCTCGCAGTCGACTAACACTTACTCTTACAGAACGACGCGATCGTTACATTCTTTTGAAGCAATTACACTTGACAACTCTGCAAAGAAGTTGGGAGGAGGGGAATGGAGGGGGGAAGGAATCTACCTTCGTAAAGCAGAAAAGTATAAGGGAGCTTGGAGATAGAGGGGAGGAGGAGGACATTTTGTATGTATAAACTTAACTGGGGATTGTAATTTAGATAAGCGCTTAACACTTTCTCTTGTGAAGCAGTTTGGCTTTTGCCTGGCAGACAGATAGACAGCTTTTAATTATGCGCCCCCTGTCGGCTGTTGGCGGAACAACCCGTCGACGTTACAATGCACCGGCACAACCGCTTGGAAAAGGTGGGCGAAATGTTCTTTTGTAGCTTCTTGTCGCCAGTTTCTATTGAAGCTGTTTTCAGTTTTCCTTGATGGTGAAGCTAGAGAGATAACAGCCGGTATAGAGTGTCGAACAGGAAGTGACGTCATGCATGCGCACTGGAAGTGAGGCTTGGGGAATGTGGGGTTAGTTGAGGTTGGTAGCTACAGAGGAGCGCGTTGGCTTCTGGCATATATGTGTGAATTTATTTGTGTTTACCCTTTGAGAAAATGTGTAAGCAAAAGCAAAAGAAATAAATGTAAAGTAAATACACAAAAGGAAACGCAGTCGGTGCACACCCCGCGCGTTGTAGGCAAGTAAGTGGGGAGCGAAGGAGCTCTGGAGTTCTTAATAAGTTTTCATTCAAAGCTGACTGACGTCGAACGGGCTGATAAAAGGTGAGGCAAAAGAAGATGTTTAATGCTCTAAAACATTTTTCATCATTGTGTTGTTGCGAGTTGAAGCGGAGGATTTAAGGTTATGGGACGAGGAAGGGGAGGTTGGGGAACAGAGCTCTGAAAGAAGAAAGAGCGCTCAATCTGTTGTGCTAGAGCCAACACGTTCTGTAAATTAAACAGTAACAGAATTGTCAAAGAAAATTGGCAGCATGAATTCTTCGTGTGTGTGTGTGTGTGTGTGTGTACACTTTCAGCAGCAGTAGCAGCCACCGGCGACACCTGACAATGTCACGCGTTGGTGTTTGGCGTGGTTTCTTTTCGATTTTCGTGCTGCTGAAGTGTTTTCAAAACTGACTTTACGACGACGTTCGCTATCCTTTTGAGCTTCTTATCACGTGTACCCTACAGAATCATCAGTTCTTTCTCTCGCGCCGTCTCTTTCACTCTTGCGACAACACCTTGTTGGAGTGACTGAGGGCAGAAAGATGGGGTGGTTCGAACGAAAGGACGGAGAGCTTTCGCAGAGTTTGAATTGCTGATTGAGTGTGTTCCCAATCCTACACACCATTACCTGGCAACCACAATGGCAATGACGAACTGAATTTTCGGAAAATAAAAAGTTATTAAGGGTGGATGTAGCTAAAGGAGGAGCGAGCTGTCAGTTGAAGTTTATGAGCCATTCCCATTTAATGCATTTAAAAAAAATTATAACCAACAAGGCTACCGAAGTGAAAGCTGCTACTGATCACGAGATCGTAGAGCGTCTTGTACCTTTTTTTTTTTTTTTGCAAATTTAGTAGTTCCAACAAACCATTTAAATAATTTTTATAGCGCGTTTTTTTTCGACATTGTCATGGTAGCCTTGGCAAATATGAAGTGGTGTTTTCTTCAGGGTTGTTATGATTATAACCAAGTGATAATTGTTTTAATTAAAATTGAAATTGACCTGATTACAATCATGAGCCAGGTTGATACAAACCTGTTGATATCAAATACAACAGAACTTAAACAACCCCTCCCCCCAATAAAAAAAACCACTGATATGGCATGCTCTGTAGGCATGGAAAGTACATCTTCTAATTTTTCGCCTAATCCATACCAAAAACTGCAACCAATTTGGACCAATCAAAGTGGGGAAACTAAAAGCTACATTCCCCAAGAGACCCAAGGACTCGAGAACGCAAGGAAGAACTAAAGGCACTATTATATGCAACTCTATCTACTTCTAGCAGGCAACTAGCAAATAACAATTGCATCTGGCATAACTGTATTCATTTAATTGGTTAACGTGTGCGGGATGTGCTAGTGTGCCACTCACCTAGCTATTACAGTAATATTACTTAGTACAGTTAAATAACAGTTACTGCATTGTGCATGTTAATATTGAAATTTACACACGCCGTGCCTTACACTTTGTAAGGGGGGGGGGTTGAGGTAATGGCATGTCGACAACTTGGTCATTAGCGTCAACCTCAGTCAGAGTGCAGTGGCCCGGGTTGCCACTGCACCACACATTACGGAGATGTTATTCAAACCCCTAATCTAAATCTTGTCATACATCTGTACCTCCTGCAAAAATTGAAAAACACCGGACAGGAGAACTTTGTAAGGAGAGACAAAGGTATTTGAACGGTGTTTACGTGAATTGTGATGCTTGAATTGCTAACACCAAGCCAAGAGTAAACTATGCAGGTACTTATACCTTTTCACTGCCAATAAATCATATACTAAAAAATAACCCCATTGGAGCCGCATCAAATAAAAACGTTCGATTACTGGATGAAAATCAAGAAAATCATCCATGAAAAAAATGATAATGTATACTGCGCCAATCCATTATTGTATATTCATAGGCTACGTCGGGGACACGTTAAATAATTTTGCAGAATACCTCTAACATGACTACTTCAAAATGTGATGATGCAAAGCGACGAGCAACCTATACGCCAATAAATTCGTCAGAAATTGTGACACCACGTAGTATAAAAATTCTGTGTCCGTTTCAACTGACAGGCTTCATTGGCTTCATTAAAGTGACATCCTCGAACCAAATCCTTTCGTCCTCTCACCGATCCAGTTCCGCTGATTATCGAAGCATAAAGATCACGAATGCGCACGCGCGGAAGGCAAGCTTCCGAGGCACCCGGAAATGGAGCCTGGACGGTCAATCCTGCACAGCATGATACCGGAAGTTGAGGCGGCAGCAGGCGGTAATGAGCGAACACACGGTAACCACCATTCTTTTTTTACTGCTATGTTGTATCCATGCGTAACAGAAAACGAACAAATATAAGCCGCAGAGAGATGCAACAGACGTTGATGGTGATAGCTGTGTCATCTGCATAATACGATCGTAAAACAGCACTACATTTAAGTACTTTTAAGCAGAATCTAACAGCCGCTTTAACAATCACTTTAAACTCCAGGTGAACGAGGCAGAGCATAAGTCCTCTGCAAATGATAATAAAACACTAACGAGGCATTACCAGACATTTATTTTCTGCCTATCCCAAACAATAATACGACAAAAAAAACTTAATTTGACGCCGCATTGACATACAAAAGCTATAAATAGACATAAATCGCTGGAAATAATATTTAAGAAAATTGAAAAATAGCCAATAGCGAAAATCATACACTAGAAATAACGTAGTTCAGTAAGCCACCTTTATGCACTTACATTTCGTCGGAGTGGCATGACCCGGATTCAAACCGCCTACCCAGTTCGCCCTAAATCACTTGCATAGCGCCTTAACCGCTATGGCCACATCCTCCACTGGCAATGCCTGGGGGCAATGCCTGGCTATCTAGGGCGAACTGGGTAGGTGGTTCTAATCCGGGTCATGCCACTCCGACGAAACGTAAGGGCATAAAGGTGGCTTACTAAACTACGTTATTTCTAGTGTATGATTTTCGTTATTGGCTAATTTCCAATTTTGCTTAATACAAAAGTTAGACATCACCATACCAATTTTTAAAACGGTGCATCCAACACTACGCGTGAGTAGAACAAACTTCAGCAAGGAAGTACATAATGAGCCAGCGAAGAATTGCTTCATGCAATAGGATGCGCTGATTGAATGAGCAAAGCGAACGAACTTCAGCGTTTGTTAGCGAGTGTACGCAAAAATTTGATTGAAGAAACATAATTTGGTGAAACATGGACATACACATGAGCGAACAAACGGCACCCACCAGTATGCAAACGGTGCATCCAACACCAGCCGTATCGTATTTGTTCAAATACGATAAAAAGAAATAAGGAATCCACAGAATGCGTCGGAACAAGGCTAATTCCTCAAAACAATCGAGGGCCGAATTCAAACAAAATTTTCGATATCATCAATTGTAGTTGTTCCGCAGAACGAATCACTAAGTGATCACTTACCACTGTCACATAAGTAATTATGGAACAGTGATTACAGCTCTGTATAGAGCAGCGTCATGTGACGTCATATTGGCTACAAAAGAGATAGCAGCAAGGGGCACTAGCTTAAAATGGAGGGTTAAACAACGGCGCTTCTAGTCAAGGCAGTGGTTTGAGAGTGGATTTCTTAGTCTTAAAAAAAAACGTTGTTTTCTCTAATCCCTTACGCTGCTAGGTTGTAATTGGAAAATGAAGATTCCATTTGCTTAAAAATGTCAGCAACTGCCACCAAATCGACAAAAATCGCGCGTTATAGGCTTAGAAATCCACTCTTAATAGCATTGTCTTCAATAAGATGCCCGTCTTTTCGCCCTCCAGTGCCCCTTGCAGCTAACCCAGCTACTGGCTCCAACCATAGAGTTATATACAATAATACTACGTCATGTCACTGACCTATTAGGGTCTAACTACTTTCGTCAAAAGAGCAGGCATTTTAATCATGTAAAAATTGTATACATACATTTCAAATGCTTGTAAAAAAAAACGTTCATAGTAATGATCCGAGAAAATTCCCCAAAAATATACTGTGTTAAAGTGGCACTGGCACTATCACCGATTAAAACCAGACGAAATCTGACAACATCTAGCGCTATGTAGTACTATCTAGCGCATGCTTGCATCAAGCGAAGGAATGCACAACGGCATTTCTTTTAACGAAACAAACAAGCCACGGCCTCCTTAATTAGCGAATGAAAATTTGGTGCGTCCTCGTGCACCTCCGTGCAAGCTATAAAGGTTAACAAAATCACTACCGCTAGATGGCGCCACGGTATTTTCGTTCGCTTTTCAAACGGTGATAGTGCCACTTTGAATTCGAACTAGGGTAGTTAAAAACGGATGATACATAGTCGAATGTCATACAACACTTAAAATGACATACTATATATTCAGTAATTGAAAATGTGATTGCATTTAAACCCCCATGCTGTCCGAGCTGAATGTGAAGAGACAAAAGATTCTTTTTTTTAAATTAATTTCTTTAAGCCTTATGTCAGCCGAAGCAATTAACGCTTGTGTGGCTGAACCGGCTCAATTTTGAACATTACCAGACTTTTTTGAGAAGAAATTTCTGGTAAAGGGAGGAGCCAACCCGGGGATTTGAACCGGAAAATCTCCGGTAAGGGCCGAAAGATGTCCAGAATTGGCCAGAACAGATCCCATGGCTGCTGAAGGAGCATGGTAGCCTCTCAAGCTACCCTGGCTGGCAGTCCTGGCGGGGACTTACCAAGGTCCCCTTACTTGAAAATCGCAGGTTGATCGCCGACCTCTCACTCACATACGGGCTTTTAAATAACTTGTTTGATGTTGATGGCCGGCAGTTTTTTGTTATTCGTGGTTGTGAGAGGACTAGAGGCCATCCATTGAAGCTGGTGGTCGATCGCTCTAGGACTGATGAACGTAAATTTTTCTTTTGTAATCGTGTTGTGGATCCTTGGAATCATTTGCCGTGGAAAGTTGTCATGGCACCTTCTCTAGCCAGCTTTAGGAGATTGGTCAGGAGGGTAGACCTCTCAAGGTTTTGTCGAGCTTGACCCTCGGTGCGCATTTTATTTCTAATATCTTCTTGTTCTATATCTTTTGTTTTAAACCATCCTGTTTTACTTATGCTGTGTATTAATCCGGTTACAACTTCACAACATGTGTTTTTTACTTCACTTTATTTTTATTATCTTTATTAAGATTGACAACTGGCTTTGGCCAACCTTTAACCTATGGTTATTTTATTTGCATTATTTTATTATTATTTTTTAAGAAACGTTGACAATTACACCCGACTCCCCCCCACTTGTCCCACACGTTTGGCGATGCCATCGCGGACCACTGTGTCCCTGGTAGGTCTAACCTTGGTGGTAAGGCATTCGTGACCCCAACCCAATACCATCAACCCTTCATCTGCAGCGGAGCCATCGTCTTCGTTTCAAACTTTTAGATGCTTTAACTTTTGTAAATTTATAATTTTTAGTTTTAACATCGGATGGCAGTCAGTGGCCACTATAGGTCCTTGCCATTCCGGTTGCATTTGCAACAAACTTATATTATTAGTTTAGGTGTTCGACCTGCAGATCCGCAAACCTCCAGCAACCAGACTGAGCTCTCTCCCTGCTCAGCCACGATGACCTTCTATAGCCTTCATTCCCTGCAAGACGTTATTGTGTATTAAATCTGAATTTTGGAAGCTGTCTGTATACACCTAAGAGTTTAACGACGGCATTAAGGCATCTGGTTATTTGCGTTTTACTGAAGTCTGCTCAGTCACTCTCTTTAACTGCCAAACCCCAAGACCGAGGAAGCGCAGAAATCCTTACCTCTAGATCTTCCACTTTTAAGATGAGCAATTCCACTTTGTGCTCAGCCTGGATCTTGTCCCGCTTGTAGGCGTTAATAATGTGACCCATTTGACGTTTAGTATCGTGAACTAGACCTAATGAAAAGGGAGAGAGAAAAATAAAAAAGAACGTTACATTACAAATATTAGGAGATGTCAACAACAGAGGCTAAAAGTAACCGAATTACTTTTCAGAATATTTCAACAAGAGCGGTTTTTTTTGTTTTTTTTTGAGAATCGGTGACCTACTCGGAAGCAATGAGGCGTACACAAGTTTTAGACTCGTACACAACAAAAACGATTACAGGTAAAATAGTTTTTTTATTTTTTTATTTTTTTATTCCAGTTTTATTACTTCACGAACATTTTTTTTCTTTCCGTTCAACAACCGCCGAATTCCATATATAATCTTGTTGCGGCAATATGCGACAGAGTTGATCTGGAAAAATAGTCGAAAGTCGGGAACGCCGCTTTATCTTTTTGTTCAACGCTCCAGTCGTTGAGTTTTTATTTGAGTTTTCACGACCCAGGAAATACTAGGCCGTTAGTATACCACAATTTGAAAACTCACAACATTTAAAAGCCAGTTTTTAATAGTTCTAAATCACCGACGGTAATTCCAATAAGATTAACAAAATCTCTGTCGTTGAATGATACTTAAAACAGGGACTATTTCTCGGAGCGGATGCACATCCCTTGATGCGAGTTCGTGATAACCGCATTCCAATTTTGGAATAAACCACACCGCTGCGTTTTTTCATTTAAACAGAGAATTAGGAAACGAGACAGGCAAGCCAAATTCATAATTCGTATTGACGCTAAATTTTAGACTTTCGGTTTTTTTTTAATGGATGTCGAAGAGCAGCACACACACTCTACGGGTTGGGGGGAACTTTACTTTTCATGTACCCACAGACGAATGGAGGGGCAAAAAACGAAAGACAGGCAAGGAGTCCTGACAGACGTAAACTCAACAAGCACATGAAAATACTCTTGAATTCAATTTTCAACCGCAGAATTTTGGTCTTGATCACAACAAGGATGTCAATAAAAGAAACGCGACCGTGGGCGTAAATCAAAACAAAAATCCGCCATCTTGAAAATGACGTCATTTTCAAGATGGCGGATCTCTTGAGCGAACGCCCAAATTTTAGTTAATTGTCATCCTTGTTGTGATCAAGGCCAAAATTCTATGGTTGAAAATCTCTCGCCCACTAAATAATTTTAAATGGACTCAACACGACAGGTGAACCTCAGTTTGCAGCGAATATAGTCTGTCCTATCTTTAGGTGTAAAGGAACAACAAATTAGGCCTTACATGCTAAGGAATTTTCCCTAAGAAATACAGAATCATCATATAATCACATTCAGAACCCCTGCCGCCTCTAGGAGCAATCACGTGACTACTAATTTTCTCCCTAGCATGGTTGCGCAAGAGGTTTCTCAAGTCTCACCTCGCCAAAATTCAGCCAAACCCTTGAAAATAGTGACGTCCACACTCAAAATATTCAAAAATTCAGAATTATCAATATGGAGCAAGAGAATTTTTAGGGTGCGGCACTTCTGCTCCACCTAAATCAATCGCTAAAAACAAAATGCTCTGCTGAAACCACTCTCCCTTCATCTTTTTCTTTCTTTTTATTTTCACAATACTTTCGTACTTTGACGGTAGACAGCTGGCCGCAGCTAATTCCTGAACGGAAACACACACACACAAACAATTTTTTTTAAAAAGAAGGAGGAAAAAAAATCTTGGCGTTGGCAGAAAAGCATTAGTACAAAACGACGTTTCTGCCGAACTTGCAAAATTTGGAAAGAAAGGAAAACTTGAAATGAAAAAAAGAAAAAAAGAAAAAACATAAAGCGAGAGAAAAAAATACGGAAGGTGCTATCAAAAGGAAACCTCAAAGATTCGGAAAAGTTCAATATAAATTTAAAGGTTTGGCACACATTTTTTCTTGGAAGGGGGGGGGGAGGAGGAGGGGCATTTCGACGTTGCCTGAATGTTAAAGGGTAAGTCTGCAATCGTTTGTTGCAATGCGTTTCCAAAGAACCCCACTTTTACTTTTCAAAACCGTTTTGAAGACACTGTGTACTAAGAGTACACGTCAGTTGACCTAAGGACAATCTTCAAACGGCCAGAACTGGTCGCTTCACTTGTACCCTGATTCCTCTCTGTTTTCGTATTACTTAGGCCGCTAAAACTTAATTAGGTGGTTCTCAGGAGCGCACGCATGGGTTTTTTTTTCTCAACGCATGCAACGTTTTTTTATGATAGCGTCTAAAAAAAAACTCCGATCACGCATCAGCACTTTCACCAAACATTTCCTGGATCCGATGACCACATCAGGTCTTTGCTCCATTCACGTGATCGCCTATACCACACGCCATGGCTGTTTGCTGTGACGTTCATATCACGTGACTGGGCTAGTCCAATCAGACGGCCAAACAGCCGTATTGTTCTCGTTCGTCATTGACTAACTCATGGTGACGTCACGGCAAACAGCCATTGCGCATGGTTTCGAAACGAATCTAAGGTTCGTTCATATAGGCATGTCACAACTAAAAACTTAGGTTTAAAGAATGACTTTTATCAAAAATGCAACTGTTGTACGCTGATCCTGGCGTTAAAACATAGATATTATACTCCACAACAAAAGGTAAGCTACTGATTTCGTTTTGTTTGGTAAAAAAAAAAAGCCATCGCCCGCATCTGAAAATTCATGAATAAAACGTAAGAAAAAAAATACACAACCCGCTCGCGTCAATTTTTTTCAACACCACTTCCAAGAACCACTTAATTAAATTTTAGCGGCCTTTGCTTGTAATCTTGTGGACTGCTGTTAGTTTACCCATCCGGCTCTAAACCGTAAAGTATTTATTTATTTATTCACTAGTGTGTACTAGCTCAACCCCCACTCGATTTGTGTAGTGGTAGTACACATCCTGGGTACGGACTATGTACTGCCAGTCCTGCACAAGTTGTGCCGTGATATACTATTAGTGTACAGCGTTTTTTCTTCGGCGTGTAAGACACATCTGTTTTAATTAAAGAGAAGTGCGGTTCGTTAAATTTATACTTATACAACTCTCTTTGGCTTCTGTGCATCTCTTAACCACAGAAAAATTGGCAAATCTCGATGTTGTAGTCTTACGTCCAAACAATAATTTTCTAAAGCTTTGTGAATTGATTCCGTATTTTGATTTAAACTACGAAAGTAGATTTCATCCGATGCCGGCCATAGAAAGAGAACATGCGCCACGAACCTTATTACATGTCTTAACGTTTAGAACCATGATCCATCGGCTCTGCTGTTGTTTTATTAATTTTTCTGCTGTTTGCTGTTTTAACCCCTTCACTTAAAAACGGATCCGATCTAGGAACCGAAACGTCTTCATTTCGTCTTTCACCTGCACGTGATGGCTACTCTGTATATATTTTCATAATTAATCCTCTTTTCGGAAGCTCCAGGACCATGAAAATATGAACTTGACAAAAATAAACTGACATCATTACCGCAGCTCAACAAAAAAATAAGTAAACGTGTAATGGTGTAACATTGGTGTAAAAAGGTAATAAAAGGGTAAAACTTTAGGCAAGAAAGTTTGAAAAATGAGTGACTGCCACCCATCAGGGCTCGAAATACGCTGCCTAAAACTATGTATGAAAATTATCACTTGCTCTGCGATTAGTCCTAGCACGTACCAGTTCGCAAGCAGTAGCGTTTAAGGGATCTTGAATTAGGGAAAGAGTTTTGTTCCTCAAGCCAAAGCCGACTGGGGAAGAGTTTACAAGTCTTGCCGCCGAGCTTTAAGCCAGTTCTGGCACGTGCCAGGAAGTTAATAACTCTTAGAATTGCTTTGGTAAAATATGATTTTGGCAATGGTCAATCAACTGACCAGGATCCAGAAAGCTAAATCCCCAGCTTCTCTACCAGACGACCTTGTGCCAAACGGTGCATTTATAAGCTTCTGATAAAAAGTAATTCATTCTTCTAGAGAATAAACGACGACAAAACGGCAAAGTGAAAATCCGATTTACCGCAGAGAAAATCTCAGCTGCAAAGTACACGACTGAACGGTTCCGTTTGTTTTCGTCCCTTTTCCGTTTTATGTGGAATTGGGATCCGTTTACTGATACGTAACCGAGGAAAGCCAGAAGAAAACGTAGGGTTGCAACTATTTAGCTACCTTCAAACCCAGAATCGTGAATTTGGGCGGGCTAATTAAAACCTTTTTGGAAGAACGGTACGATGAATTATGTAAGTTGTAAATTGATTCAGGCAGCATTAGGTTAGGTTAGTATATTGGTTCATTTCGATGTTGCGTCGATCGTTAGTGCGACTTGTGGTTTTGGGTCGCACTAAAGAGGAACGACCAAAAACGAAGATCTGAATTCTACGACCCAATCTTCTAATGGAAGGGCAGGTGACGCCAGCGGTCCTGCCCGCTCGTCGCATCACTGCCAAGGCTTCGGCAGTTGAGAGTTACGGCTTCTGCCGTCATGAAGCCGTAACTTATTCTTGTTTTGAACGCGGAAGGAGAGTCGCGTATGACGCATGCGCATTTAGGAAAAGGAGGCGAGGAGGAAGGATGCTGAAATACGCCCCCCATCAGGGCCAAACAAGCAACACGAGAAAGAAGTGTCATCGGCCACACAACCACCGTACAAGTCCAGTCCCACCGGACGCAAACCAACTTGCGTAACAAGACACCGTTGTTGTTGTTGACGTTCCACCAGAAGGTCAAGAACGTCATCTATTTGGACCTTCAAGAAAAGACGTTTGCATTGGACGATGGGAATAACAAGGAAGCGAGGGCTAATTTGCAAACCAAAACTGCTTTTCAATTGAGGTTGTAGCATACTGTTACCCACTTGTTTTGGGGCGATGTTTTTTGGACGACTGCCATAACAGAAAAAAAAACCTCTGACGCACGATTCATTTCTAAAGTTAAACAGAGTTAGAAAATAAAAATTGAGTAAAATAAAGATTCGTCACACACAAAAATAAAAACAGAACCTTGCTTTCTAAAGCGGGTTTGCGTCACCACACTGTTACTAGGAAACAGGCTTTGGGCCTATTGTAGGCGGAGCGAAGAGAAATTTATTTTAAATTTGTATTTACTCTCATTATAATGGCTTTGTAATATTTGCTAAGGGTCCTTAAAAAGCTGGGGACAATATTCACTTAGCTACATTTGAGCTGAAGCTCTTTGCTGGTGTTTTTAACTTTTTAGCTCTTTTTTTTTTCATTTTAGGTAGGCTACGTTTCATATTAATTTTAAGATGCTTTCGTTTGCTCCTACATTTAGTTTCTGTTTCGGCATTTGCATCCTCTTTACGTCATCGCCGCCATAGTAAAATAACACGTTAGCCGCCGTGGTTAAGCTGGCAAGGAACTTGCCACCGTCAATAATGCTTACATTGTTTATATTTATTGCAGAGTACCTTTCGTAGACTTAAAATATTAACAATAAAGCATTTAACTGCAATCTAAATAATCATCAGTGACGGTATTACGTCAATTTAATCAAAAGATTCAAAATATCCGCTGCTCCCTACGGCGCCTCTTACGACAATGTTAAAGCGCACACCTCTGGCACATACTGCAACGGCGAGCGCTAATTATTTAAAAAAAAAAAAAAATTATCACAATTGTAGGTCAGACGGTGTTAGCTTGGGTGTGAATAGCATTTAAATAATTCTAAAGCCTAATTTTAAGCCTAATTGTTATCACCCGTTTTAGTTTCGTAAACGACAACAGTTAGGCCTATTGCTTCAAGATTAAGCCTAATCATTCTTGCAGCACGGGATGGAGAGTCGGCAGTTTCCATAGCAATCCAGGAATGTTAAAATTATTATACGAAGCCAAATTATTGTTCCGTGTTGTGATATAAACACTTAGTCTGCCTTGTACGGTCGTCTTATATGAGCGGTTTCCTCCTGCAGCGGCGATTTGATGTTTCACATTTGAGATTCCCGTTGATAGCGTCAACGCCACTTTGGTTGCCATGTTTGGTAAATTCCTGCCAGTATTGTTTTTCACACGAAACGAATGTGATTCGTTAACGAACCCTTCTGTTTTTTTTTCCCTTATGCTTGCCTTCCTCTAGTGCTTAAAGTGCTATAATCAAATGGTATTATTTCGTTGGGTTATCCCAAAAAAGATTATTAGCTGTAAGGAAGCTACGATGATTTATTTCGGCGTTTTTTTTTTAAGTTCACTTGAGTCCCACCAGCAAGGTGTATGCGTCGTCAGAATTCCTTAACTATTCACGATGCCAAAATTTCAATGGTGAGTGTTAGAAATAAATTCGAAAATTTGTTATTTCTCCCATCATAATTGTTCGATTTACGTCAAATTTTGGTTCAGCAATACTGTTTGGGGTATCAAGCGTTGTACCAAATTTCATTCCAATCCGATCTTTGGTTTGGGCTCCACCCAGACTAAAAATGTGCAACCAACAGACCAACGGACCAACCAACCAACATTTTGCAATTTGGTGTCCGTTATAGGCTACGCTTCGCTCGCTTCGCTCGCTCGCTCCGCCAACAAACCTGGTTACATGCTAGTATCCAGTGACGGCGCCAGGGTGGGCCGTGCCCCTCCCCCAAAATATTCCTCCCCCCCCCCCCAAACCCCAACACTCAGGTCACCACTAGAAAATAAAATAATAAAAAAAACCTTGCAGGCTAAACTTGAAATCAAATGAATGAACAGAGCTTTTACTTTTTTATTTTATTTTATTTATATATAATACTGTTTTTTTTAGCAACTTCGCAAAATAACTGTAGCCTCATTTATTCTGTGTGTTTGTGGGGCTTATTTTGCAAATAAATTGTAGCTACTGCATCGAAGCTTAAGTTACGTTCAAGATGAATTAAACGGAATAAAAGTGCCTAATGTGGTTGCCTTGAAAAAAATCCTTGGCCCACTCCATCTCCAGATTTACTCTCTGTCGGCCCCCCAAAATATTCAGCCCTGACGCCGTCACTGCTGGTTTCCTTCACTTGCCCTACGAGCAAAGGTTGTAACAAATCCAGATTACCTCTCTGTAAGAGCGACGAGTCCGTGGAGACATGCTTGTTCTGTTTAAACTTTTTAATAACGACTTGCCTCGCTCATTTAGAGTACACTTGAACTCGAACGTTTATACGTTCCCCAGAAGAAAAAAAGCTGAGCGTGTCCATTAATTAAAGTTTCCCCTGCCCTCTCAAAGGTCTACGGACGTTACTGGACTTTATTGAAGGCCACCTTTCTTCCCTTGGTGAATGTCTGGACTGGGAGTATGTCTGGAGTGGTAATTAGTTGAGCAAATTCAGGTTTATGGATATTTCTAGCATTACAGAATTAAATGAAATTAAAATAATTAAAGTCCGGCCACTGAAAGAATGACTCGGCGTTCGTCGAATATCGCGCGTTTTTGCCAGTAGAATAGGTGCACCTTGCCAACAGCGAGTTCAATCGAGCCCAGACATGGCGTCGAATTCGACTTCGTTAGCGACGCGCGGTAAAACTTAACACAGTCAAGCTCGGGAGATGTTTAAAACGTCGTCTAGTATTTCGAATCTAGGGTGAGTGAATTTGGAGAGTATAGAACTACCACACATTCCAGAAAGTGTGCAGTGGCTACTACTGGAGTGTCGTGACGTTTTGCTACACGTCTCATGCAAGGCGCGTAAGCCTATTGCTATTCCGGGCAAGTGATGTACAGCCGACGGGGGAAAAAAAACGGCCGCGTCTATCACCCATTTCCCAGCTAAATTTTTTTGACACGTCAATAATAAGACGTATTATTATAGACATGCGTACAAATAAACAACTCCCTATTGTTAAGAAAGTGTCGGCAGAGGCAAAGGAATGCTTGGGGTTTGCTGGAAAACGGATAAACCGTCTTGTTAGAAGTCTTGGTAAATAAAAATAAAAATCCATTGTGCTCTTATTTGTGTTATTTCCCAGCTGCTGATTACAATGTACTGTATTACAAGCTAAGTTGACAAATTGGCATGAGGATTAGTGGGGAAGGGGGAGGGGGCGCAACCTAGTTTTCCATTTTTTATGGTAGTAATCGGCGCTATATAGTAATTAAAGTATGGGACGGTGATAAGGAAAACGATGCACCGATTCCTTGTTTCGTGCTACCATTCATGTTTGTCAACAGAACAAATCATTGAAAGAAGATTCGTGCAACACTACAGAGTTAACGTTGTAACGTGCTTACATGTACGGCAATGCACACGCACGCAGTTAGCCCCTCGTGCGGTGCACCTTGCCGTTAACATGGATGCTACGCGCCGCTAGCTACCATGCACACATGGCAGCTGGCCCGGCGCCAACATCCGGGTAAGCGAGCCAGTCCTATTGTTCTACCAGTCAGGACCGGATCGCGCCAGTTCGCCGTCACGTGACGTAATGCCTCAGGCAAGAGCCTATTGTTCTGCCCCGGCCCGCTTGGGTATAAAACGGGACAGCTTCGACAGCTCGAGCGAATTGGTGTGTGGTGGTCAGACCTGCAAGTCGAACCACCAGAGCTGATCAGGGCAGGACAAGGGGATAAACCTTGACCTAGCGCCTAATATGTAATGCTAAGTGTGCAGTCCCCTAGCTGTACAGTAAGAGGTGAATTAGGATTGAGCATTGTGTCTTATGAATAATCGTCCATCTCCTTAGCAAGCACTTACAACGTCTGGATATAAGAAATCTCACGAAATGATCGGGAGTGGACAAAAAAGATGTTGAGTTGCAGCTCCACTTTGTTCTACAAACGAGAGGTCAACGAGCGAGTTTGACAACCACTGTCAATGTATTTGTTTTTCCCGTTTATCCAGGATTTACACACGTTTCAAGGTAACACGTGTAAATTTATTGTAAACTGTTTTCGCCTCGCCAGGCTTTTGTTATCGAACGTAATAGAACACTGCCGAAATCACGAGACGCTACGGTCGATTTCACAGTTGCCGTACGCAGTCCAGCAGTTGTTCGTGTTAGGTAGTATGCTTATTTTAGACACGTGGAGCTCGTTCATTTGTCTTATTTTACTTTACCTTTATGTAATAAAAAAATTAAAGGGATTTAATTTAATATTTCACTCGAGATTTCACTATTATTTTGTTTGTTTGGTTTTTGGGCAGCTGAATTTGGATGGCGTGCCTGCGTTATTTGTTGCCTGGCAACCATTAGGGGAGGATGAGTCAAAGATGGAACGAGTCCCACCATTTATCGTTCTTCTTTGGGGTGAATGATGCTTTAAGCGTGAGCGACGTTTATATTTTCAGTACCGAACCTTGATTTTAAATCGTTTTTACAAGTACTTCTAGTGGAACAAACATTTTCTCACTTCACTATGTTATGAGAGGAACCACAAATTATCTTTCTTTACTGCTAAATTTATTTTATGTGTTGACGTAGCCACGACAACGTCTCAGAACGATCATTCCAATTGAATTCATTGCTAATGCACGGAGACCTCGATCCGATCGTGTATGTAGCGCTGCCAAACCATGGAAGCATCCTTGGTAAAAGGTAATGAATGGCCAAGAGTGCACCTTGCATGCATCTAAAACAGGCGAGCGAAAAAGGGTTTAACGAGCGTTACCAACTCCTGGTCACTCCTGGTCCAGGCGAGCGAAATCACGACTTAAACAATCGATGATAACATCAAGTCATTCTCTTAGTGGCCCTATTCTAAAACTATTTTCGAAATCCAGCACGTCACTCTGACAAATTTGTTACAACAATGAAAACATTTTCAAAACCACTCCGCAACAAATAAGAGCACAAAATAAAAGGTAAGTTTTATCTAACCCCCTTCCCCCCCCCCCAAAAAAAAAAACACGGGATTTTACAAATAATTATAAATAATTAATACGGGCAAAAAAAATCAAGATTATTAGTATCGCTAGGTTTTAAGAAAAATCTACCTGCCGTAATTTGGATTTAAATAAAATGGGGGTAGTTAAAAAAAAAGCACTGTCAAAAATGAAATCAAATTTGAATCTCAGAAACCAAAGTTATGACAAAAATGGCTGAAATAAAAGAACCGTTGTAGTTAGCAATTCTTTCAATTGTATGTACTGGTATCGATTTATCGTTTTGCCTGCACGCAGCTGAAATAATTTGGTTCACGAATGCAAGTATACCGCCGCACATAAGCGTCTTGTTCCGTAGGACGCTACGTTATAAACCAAAAGTGGGCAACAAAAAATTATTGTCGCATTATTATAGAATCGGTATCATTTTCCGACCGGTTGTTTAAAAGGCTTATACGTTCTTAGTCCAACGGATTCCTAATTTGATATTTTTTGCTAAACAAAACGATCCTGTCGTCCTTAGAGACCTCATTACGAATGCAACCAACTTGTGGAGTAACAACGTTTCATTGGTTCTTTGTGTTTCGGCCATTTTTTTTCTCTACAACCTGGCCTTTCGCCTAATTATTCGTTTGAGACCTATTACTAGTATCATTAATTCAGGTTGTCTTGGTAACCTGATTACGTCAGTTGCCACAGCAACTGCGTAGTGAGTACTTTTTTTTTTTTTTGTGGCCTATTGGGGGATTTGGATGGGCGGGGGGGGGGGGGGGGGCAAGGGGTGTCCTTAGCTTTTCTTTATAATTACCGCGTCGTTGGTCTGTCTTTTTTTCTTCTGTGTGAGTTAAAGTCGTTTCGAGCATTAATGGTTGAGTCCTAATTCAAATTAGATTATTTGCGTTCTCAATAACATTCAGAAAGAAAAAAAAGCAAATATTTATATTTAAAGCTAGGCTGTAAATTACACAGGACTAAAGGAAACCCAACATCTCAACAGCGAAAATCATAACACTAAAGTGTGCGCGGCCTATCTTGAGTTCGCCGCAGAACGAACACAGATTGTACGTTTTTGGCAGCAGAGTGCCTTGTTGATATCCACGATGGTTACAAAAACAATGGCGGCCGTCGATTAAAGCCGCCCCTTCCAGGAAGACGTAGTCGCTCGTAAAATACTTCCAGGACTCAAGATACCCCGCGCACACAATAAAATGTAAGATTTTATTAGGATCTTAAATTTTCAGTGAGCTGACGTGATTGAGCTTAAACCGGCCGGAACAGTCTCGAATTAGGCTTAGTACGCCTGTTTTTATTAGCCATTGTGACATACAACGATGTAGCTGGTCTTGGGGCCCACTGACGTATACAATTAGGGCCCCCCCCCCCCCCAATCACCCATCAATTTTTTTTATATTAACATAATTCAAAAGAAAAAAAGCATGATAATTTATGGAAGTTTCAAAAGTTTCATAACACTCTTATTACTTCAACTAGTGGGCATTTAAAATATTTTGAGGCGTGGTTTAACGTTAGGAAATTTGTTTAAACTTTCATCAAAGATCCTCATCTTCGACACAAACGGACCAGAACCACATTCAGGGAAGAGGAATTCATTAAAACGCATTGAAAGTGCACAAATATGCAGTAAAAACACAAAGTTTCGGGTTTTGCTGCACACAGTAACGTTGGTTTTTTTTTCACTTCACACTTGTGCACTTTCAAGGCTTTTTAATGACTTACTATCTTTCGTGCTTTTAATTTCTTATACAACGAAGAGGAGTGCGTGAGGCTGAACGTCACTTCATGTCGCGCATGAAGGTGCACAGGGAAAAGAAGTGCAGCATGTTCATTTGAGAGGATGCTATACCCGCCCATCGACTCGTTGTTGAGACACGGCCGACGTATACTAGGATTCTAGCCCCCCCCCCCCCCCTCGCCCTCGAACTTGAGAGCTCCTTTCCAGCTACACTATATCCACGCCACTGGTGGTATACCTTAATAATCTAGAAATTATAAGCGCTAAGCGACTAAGGGCGGGTGCAGACGGACCACAAAACGCGTGGTAATCGCTGCAAGAACGACACCACTAAACCACGCGCCAAGGCTGTTTGACGTGACGCGCGCACCACGTGACTGGGTTGGTCCATTCAGACGGACAAAGATCCGCTATTCTCGTTCGTCATTGGCTAACTCATGATGACATCACGGTAGAACAGCCGTGGCTCGTGGTATATCTCGTCTGAATCGACGAAACCTTTCAGACAACAAACGCGCAATTTGGCCTTTTCACCGTGCTTCACGACGATTCCGAGTCCATTCGAGAGCGGACGTCGCAGCTGAGGTACTTACCTAAACGAACAAACCAATCACTAAATGGCGCCGAAGTCGCAACGCGACGCCGAAAGTGCTAAGTATGGGGCGCTTGCAGGCGATTTGGAGCTTCTGCTTTTGTTGGTAGCCCCAGTACATTCTCATGGTTTTTACCTGACCTGCGATTGCGATTTGCGATAGCGATTTTTATGCCACAAACGCCAAGTATTGCGTCTGCGATTGTGGCCCGTTTTGCGGTCCGTCTGCAACCGGCTTACAGCACAATTCGAATTAGGCGCACTCAAGGAAGCAAACCAGTTAATAAAAAAGGGATTGGATAGACAGTCTGTAATGTTATGGGGTAAAGTAGCCTGACGGTCATCACGATTGTCTCACGTGCAAGAAGTCCCTAACCACAGCCACCTCTGGCACATTGAGGAAGAGAACGGCCTTATGACGCCTCGTGCTCATGTCAACTAAGCATATAAAAGATCCTGGGAATTTCCGATGGAATTACGAGGAGTGACACGAAAGGGAGTATCCATGCTTATATTACTGCAGGTTCCATCGCTCGTTCATGGTTGCGACCCCATGCGGTCAAATTTGGAATGACTGATGTAACTATTTTCTTGGATAACACACGTTAAAAATACGATGAATAGGGTTTAACCTAATAGATAGATGCGGAAAAATACTAGTCCGCTAACGATTAATCCAGGCAGGCAGCACCTCCGCTTGCACAGGGGCTTGTTGTCCTGCTGTCCCGTGCGCGCGCACGCGTCACATGGGTACACTCTATACATGTAATGGAAGGGGCGAAACCAGCCAGAAGCCTTATCGTAGAACAATTGTGCGTTATTAAATTTTACGCTTACGCGCTATTATCATCAATGGAACTCGCACTGCACGTCTTTATTGATAACTTGTCTCACGTTCGAAGTCATTATTTGTACTCGTACATTGTCCACAGCAACCTGAGAAGCGTTTTAGCATCGAGGTGAAAGCCCCAGCCTTTACCAGAAGTTGACTGCGATAGCAAAAACTGAAAAGCTTCTCAGATCGCTCTGGACTTACAACGTGAGAAATGTTAACAATAAAGACGCTCAGCGCGAGTTCCAGTGATTATGATAGTGATTATTAAAAAAAAACGGATTGTTCTACGATCAGGCTTCTGGCTGGTTTCACCCTTTTCATTATATGTATCGAGTGCATCCATGCGACGCGCCTGCGCGAGGGAAGACGGGATGACATGCCCCTGTGGCGTGAAGAGGCGAAGAGCAGACGGCTACTGCAAGCCAAGGCCGACTGGGGTAGAAATGGTGTGTTTCGCCTCCCGACTCAACACCAGTTCACGCGCGTGCAGAAAACCGATGCCTCTTGGTCGTGCTGTGGTAAAATTCTAGCGATGTTGAATCAACTGGGTTGTACCTGAGAAACGAAACCGACAGCTTTTCTCCCAGATGAACTTCTGAAGATCGATGGAATATGAAGCAATAGTTACAATATGGACACTCCCAGGTCCTACGGACGTTTGTACACATTTATTCGCTCCTGGAATGACATGGCAAAATTACCCTATCGCCTTCTGGCTCCATTGCTTCGTCTGGGACAGCGACAAACCTGAGAGTCTGCGATGTTGATAAGAGTTACAAATTCCATGCAGGGTACGTACATGACACAGGAAACTATTTTCACGGCTTTTCAAGAGTAGCTTACGGCCAAGTTCAGGGCCCTTTGCACAGAACATTCTCAAAATCAACTTTTAAATTCCAGTAATTTGCCTGATGACATTGTTGGCACCATTGTGCTGTATTTTGCAGTCGGAAGTTGAACCGTCGTAAACAATGACGAACATCATGTCCTCCGTCCAGCCAATGGACAAGGAGGAAGGAGAAATATAACAACTGACAGTTAGTCATTTGCGCAGCTGCCCCTTCTGGTAAAAATTGTTTGCACTGCACGGCTCCTCTTTTTCTGTCGCCAGTCCAATCCGACAGGAGCAACTTCTGGCGTTCAGTATTTCGGTTTTCAGGAGAGGTAAAAAACGTTGTGTGACCTTAATACACATGGAAAACTTCATCCACCTCACTAGAAATGTCTGTCAGCATGTTAAAGAGGTGTGTAAATAGTATTTAGCCCACATAATTTAGTTTACAATTCAAAATTTTAGGTTTTATAAAAAAATTTTGTGCGAGAAGGAGGTATGCGCCTATGTTGCAAAACATCGTTCAGCAGCACTTAACTCCTTCTTGAACAGATCGTGAAGTGGCGCTTGCATTGAGATTGCTTGTTGTTGGCAACGCCATCTAGTGTCAACCACCACAAAAACACTGTAGCTCAAGAAAAAATAAAAAAACTGAATTTTTTTTTTCATGGCACGATGAGGCAAGAAGGAGATATGTGCCAGCAGAAAAATCTGAAAATCGCCCACTATGGCACTTAACCCCTTCTGATACTGAACTCCAGAATTGTTAACGGAAGAATTAGATTCGGCAGACACATTATTTATTTATTTATATTATTTTATACCTAATTAATATTACCGTTATGGCATTAACTTCATTTCAAACAAAATACACCTACAAAATTCAAGGCCGTTTCAAGGCACCGGCCAAAAAAATTCCTATTTTCAAGGTTTATCAATCCTTGAATTTTCGGTTTTCAAATTTAATGTTTTTCAAGGAATTCAAGGCCGCGTACGGGCCCTGTCCATGGAACCGCCGTTACACGTCAGCAGGTAAATAATAATTCGCCGACTTTTCGGCTTTTGAACACACGCCGTCATTAATTGAGAAATTATTTTACATGATGGAGCTTGTCTGAATAACAATAATTCAGCCACCGATACAATCAATCCCACAACCCCCACCCTCCCCTTCCTTACGTCTGCAGAAAGGTTGAATTTATAAATCCATATCGCAGATGTTAAAGGCGTAACGTCACGGACAGACAGTAGAAACCCCCGCAACACTTTTAAAACGGTCTCCCAATCATTTCAAAGCCAAAACACCCTCATTTTCCGGTCCATTTACCGATCTAGTTTGCAATGCAAATTAACTAATTTAAAAGTAATTCTGTGTTCGATTTCAAAATAGCAACAAGGGCAATTTCCGCAATAAAGCCACTGCAACATTTAATAATTAGTGGGTACGGTAAATTCTGAAACCACGGTTGCTATTACAATTTCCGTCGACAATTCGCACTCATTTGGGGCTCGTGTATGTCATTTGCGTCATAGTATAACGTTCGTAAATGTCTAGGCAAACGAAACCAACATGCGAAAATCCATTTAAAAGATTACGCATATCATAAAGGTTATGACAGCATTCCATTACAAGCTGATTAAATTGTTCTCGTTTGGTGAATTTTCCTAAAAGCTCGTCATGCTTTTAAATTGGTGTAGGATGAGATTGCTTGGAAACAGTTGCTGCAATAATTACAATTTTCCTTAGAGGAAAAGACTGAGGGTTTATGACCAGACGTCTTTATACTAAACAGTTTTCAAACAGCCAGCAAGATGATGGTAATTAGTTTATTCACTCTCTCTCTATCTCTCAAGTAAGCACAAATTCCACAACAACAACGTTTCATGTAAATATAGGATATCAGGACAAAGCACTTATACATGCTAGTTTGTCCCAAGTTCATTACCACTGCAGAAACATATAATTTAATACAAAACGAGTGACAAATCTTACAACTGGTAATTTATCCAATACGTACAATACACAAAAACGCACGAGTATTAATAAACAATCTCTACAATAGCTCATTTTTAAAAAAAATGCCGTTCACGGCAACGTTAATGTTTCTTTATTTTGTCCTTCGTTACAGTTCAGTTTTTAATTCGCCCAGGCTTTTACAATAAATCTAAGGACCAGTCTTGATTGTTCAAGCCATTGTTGCCTAAAATCTTTGGTTGCAACTTAAAAAAAAAAAGAAATTTAAATTCGCCGGTGGCGAATTTCAAAACCCTCCCACGCATTTGTCCTGACCCCTACAATCCCCAAACCAACAAAAGGACCATCCTCAGACCACCATGCATCCGTATGCAGAGGTTCAGATACGTAGGCCTTCTCAATTTTGAGCTAGCCATGAGGAAAAAGTCTGTAGGATTTAACATGGGAAAAATCTTATTGGATAGCCAGCTAGCTAGACAGTAACATAAAAACAACGTTATTGACGCATCTTTATCTCTATGCTTGGTGGACACTCATCTTTTAAATTTTGGTTTTTCTTAATCTCTGACCCTCCCCATACATTTTCCACAATTTGAAACATTTCTGTCGCATTGGGATTTATCCTCAACATATCAAAATAAGCTGTCAGTTGCTTACAGTCAACAGACAAACTGTCTACTAGTGAGCCGCCTTTTTATCATTAACAATCAATTTTTTAACAATCGGATGTCTACGTTGGGATGATCTACTGTTACTTGGCGGCGACACACTAGCCTGTGTCTAGATTCATCCATTATAAATTTAGTTTGAATTTGCCATAATGAACGGGTAAAATATTAAATGTACTGTTTGAACTGCATACCTTTATCCTCCAGACTAACTGCGGAAGCCCCGAACTATGTTGATGAAAACTAACTTGTAATTAAACTTTAATACAACAGTCCATCTAACCTACTTTAGAACAAGCGTTTTTAGATCAACAGATTCAATCGTTATTCCCCCCCCCCCAAAAAAAAAGTAGAGTTACAACTTTATCAGGGTGGCGTTTTACCTGGAAAACAATGAAAACAAGTCTGGAAAAGTCAGGGGAAAGTCAGGGAATTTATCAAGCCTGGAAAAGTCAAAATCAGGGAATTTATCAAGTCTGGAAAAGTCAGGGAAAAATCAGGGAATTTATCAAGCCTGGAAAAGTCAAAATCAGGGAATTTATCAAGTCTGGAAAAGTTAGGAAAAATCAGGGAATATGATAAACATACACAGAGATTCAAGGAATTTTAATATTTTTCGAAAAGTCTCTTTCCTCTATAAAGATTACTAATTCGTATTTCATTTTTTACTACTAAAACCTTCACTTTATTTGAGTTAAAACTATCATGTTCTTTTTGTTTCACTTATGAAAAAGCAAAACTCCTTAGGCCTATGTAACATGGGGCATTACGTGTTAAGTACGTTTCTAGATGTCGTCAGATTACACCATTCCGACTCTTTACCAGTCCAGTTACGTCAGTGCAATTTTTGATTTAGCAAAGCGATGCGATGTAGTTATTTGAGTGACATTTGGGAAACATTTTTTGTAGTACTGTATATACCGCATCTTCTTTCGACCAAAAAAAAAAAACATCAGGGGAAAATGTTAGCATTGGACTGGAAAAACTGGAAAAATCCGGTAATTTCATCATGAGGTACTGAACGTCATCATTCTTATTCACTGACAAATATTACTGTAATGCTCACTGCACTCCGCAATGAGGGGGTAAACAAGTTGATACACCAAGAGACAGAGGGGCAAAGCGATAAGAAATCCTCCTTACGGAATCTTGCTGAAAAATAGATTCATCTCACCATCCAAACAGAGCATAAACCTTCGCGTTATCTTTACCCCCAAAATGACGAGTTTTCGGCTTTAAATAAAATCGACATTTTTCTCGCTTCCTTCCCCCTTCTTTCCCGCTGGTTTGCAAAGACGGTACTTTAAGGGACCGCAAAACCCATTTTTTCACAAGCTTTAACCTCGCCCCTCCGTGGTTATAGCCCTTATACTAGTGTAATTGCATCCGCTTCCACCAGACAGCGTTGTTCTACATCACCCATGAGAAGCTTACTTGGCGAGGCTTGCCCCACTAATTTTACCCATTCTGTCTTCTTTGCTACGGTTTTATTTTCTTTCTCGCTCTCTCGGTTTTTTTTTCTTTCTTTTTCTTTCTTTATTTCGGCTTTATTTTCTTCTTTTCCGTGGTCCATTTTTGAGTTTTGTTTGCTTCCAAAGCTAGACAAAATATTTCATGTCCTGACCATGTTTGGAAAGAGAAAAGACTCTTGCTCGCTACGGACCGAAAGTCTTAACACATTCAAAACTGGGAAGGTTTCGCAGAAATTTTAAGTTGAACATATCTGCCATAAGAAGAAAATAAGAGAGTTCACAAGCCCATGAGTTTAATTCAAATTTCGTTACAAGAAAAAAATTCGCAATATGACGAGGAAGGGCAGGCAAGATCACTGATACCAAAACTTGTAATTAAAATTAAAAGTTATGTACACATGTTTTTTTTAAATGGTTTGTGTTTCTATAGTCCCATTTTAAAAATATTAAAAGGGATGGTGCTGTATCCACCTCAACTGGTATTCCGTTCCAAATTTCCACTACACGATTTAAGAAGTAAAACTTTCTACAATCACTGGAAAATTGGAGCGACTATCATTTGAAAGGGTGACCCGTAACATTACACGAGTTTAAGGGGGAAAAATGTCCATAGTTACTAGGGTACCGGTCATGCAGTAAGGAGTACATTAAGGCAAGGTCACACTTCATACTGCGTAATTTCAGTGTGTCTGCTCCCAAGACTTCTACACGTCCTATGTAATTTAAGTTGGATAAGCCCCACAATTTTTTTTGTAAACATACGCTGCAGAGACTCCGCATGAGCAATGTCCTTGCCAAGATGGGGCTATCAAACAGGGGTTGCACATTCCAAAATAGGTCTGATGAAATTCCAAAAAGCCCAAAACACGGTCTTACGATCTCCAGATGTAAGTGGTTGCCCATTGAAGATTACTGTTAAATCACACTCCAGGATCTTTAATAACACACGTAATCCACCAAGTAGCGTAAAACTACAAAAGACATACGCAAAGAATTCACCTCTTTTTCAATACCAGTTCCAGGACAAAATACAAACCTAACAAAAAGAAATAAGGGTTAATAGTTACTAACTCTTTCGGAAGTGCGGGCCGACATTTCTGAACGAATTGACGAGTCCAGGAAAAAAAATGTCCACTAACATAAAATCCCTGAAAACAAAACCCTGAGTACAATAATGTGCCGACTTATGCAGGTAACTCACACATGTGAAATGAACTTAAAAGCTACATTTTATAGTAATATTTCTGGAACTTCAAAAAATTCGTGTTACACAGAAGTCGTGTGGATGAATGTCCATAGACATCGTTTACACGCACACGCTAATTCAACGCTCTCTTTCTGCGGTTGTTCAGAGAATTTTCAACAAAAAATAAGCCTCACTGTCTATAAAATTGTCGGCTACAGCACGTTTGTCTTCTTCAGGTTTTTTTTCTTTATGCTAGCTAGGTTGTTTTTTTTTCACATTTGTTTTCCTTCGTGGCTGGTGCGTTTGGCACAGTTGTTCTCTGTCACTGATCTGTATACGGCCTGCTGATGGGAGGGTTGGCCTTGACTTTCCACTTGTATCCCAGTTGGTCTGCTAGCGTTGGATGTACTAGGTGTACGACGTTAGGGTAGGAAGGTAGCTGAATGTTCATACGTGTTCGGTCGTATCTTTGCATTAGGTTGAGCGTGATGGACTCCAGAGCCCTAAGGTGGTTGTGTCTGGTGATGTTTGATTTGAGTAAGGCTCAGATGTCTTTCCACTCGATCTGGTGGCGTGATTCAGAGTGGCGCATCGTGATTCCATTTCTCTCATCGCCCGTGTTTGTTGCAGTGATATGGTCCAGGACTCTCTTATAAGGATTCGCAGTGTGTTTGTTCTTATGATATCCTTACAAGAGTCCTGTACCCTATTACTGCAAAAACACGGGCGGTGACAAAAATGGAATAGCGATGCAGCACGCTGAATCATTCCACAAGCTCGAGTGGAAAGACATCAGAGCCTTACTCAAGTCAAACACCACCCGGACAACCACATTAGCGCTCTGGAGTCCATCACGCTCAACCTAATGCAAAGGACAGTGGAGAAGTAACGAAAAATGCTAAAAAATAGTTATGAACTAACGAAACGACAACGACCTTGCACAAAATAACAAAAATAATAAAAAATAACGAATTGTGTATGCAGGCAGGACGTGGACATGTGGTTCACGCTACTGAAAAGTACCGGCGCGTCCGTTTGAAGACGGATAACATCCTAATGAAAATGACACAAAAATTGAGAAAGTGAACCGATATCTGGCGATCCACGATCCTCTGTTCAATTTTGATCACTGTTATTGAACGCAAACGGACCGGATCCAATTTAAATTATATTTAGGACAGCAATACGCTACCTTTTCAGTATATTGCCTACAGATAAAAAAAAAATCTAGTTAATATAGAATCGTTAAGAGTACTTAGTTCGTTGTTCTTCAGTGCAGCACCCCAAAGTGGGGTGGGGACGAAGGGTCAATTTAAAAATTTGGTTAAAATAGACAACTAGGGCAATTGAAAAAATCCAATCCCCCGCCACCCTCCCCTCTTCAAACAAAATTCATGTGTATGTTTCTACTAGTTTTTTCATCTATAAAGCAAAGGAGAAACCAGCCCAACAGCGAAAGACATAAACTAGCAATAAGGTAGTACGGTAAGACACCTTTATGTACTTACGTTTCGTCGGAGTGGCACGACTCGGATTCAAACTGGTAACGCAATTGTTCCCCAGGTTACTAAGGGTGGCCGTGCACACAAAACGTCGTTGCAAGACGAAACGTCGCGAGACGTCGCATCTGGTGGAGAGACCCCTGTCAAACAAAACTAGAAGGAGCTTCGCTTTGTTGACGTGAGAAAAGACGTTTTCGACAACGTCGCATCCGGTGTGCAGCCCTCAGCTCATTCCGGTGGTTTTGGAGACGTCTGCAACATGCTAAGACAGAGTTCGACAAAATGTCCTGTCGTGCGACTTTTTGTCGATTATGGTGTGCGGCCACCCTAACACGGCGCTTTTATCGCTGTTGCCACTCTTCCACTGGCATAAAGATGACTCACTGAACTCGTTCTTAAGATCACAGCAGTGATTAGGGCTACATTCGACTAGGGTCCAGCCCGTCATCTTTATGACAGTAGACGAGTGGCCTACAGCGATATTGGCGCTATGATCTGGGGACGAATTGGGTTGCCAGTTCGAATCCGACTCATACCACTTTGACAAAACGTAAGTACATAAAGGTGGCTTATTGTACTACCTTATTTCTAGCGTATGATTTTAGATGTTTGGCTTGTTTTCCTCTTTCCTTTCTATGATCAAGAATTTAAAGGGACGGGGAGAAGAATTTGTAACTCGAAAAAGTCCCTATTGAAACATGTTACATTGATTCCTATAAGTTCCATCCGAGTTTTCAGAGGCCGCCACACGTTCCAGCTCATTTTTCAGCCCAAATCTGAATTAAACTAAATTACAACTAAGCTAGACTAAATAATAATTAAGTGCAAGCTAGTTTCGATTAGTTTAGTTTAATTTTAGGCTGAAACTGAGTAGAAATTCCTACATAAAACTCATGGCGCCCTCTATCAACTTAGACGGGAACTAATAGGAATGAATCTAAGACGTTTCAAAAGGGGTCTCAGTCACAAATTCTCCTCTCCAACCTTATAAATTCTCGCTATGATTTATAACGATTTTGTGTGTATTTATTTATTTTTCTTCGTATTTTCTTGGTAAAAATGAATTTGTCACTTACTATGCACTATTTGCCTAATCCTCCAAAGCCGAAGGAGAACTATAAAGACTGCTGCCCCTCGGCCGTCTCTCGGAGATGGAAGAAACGCCAAATCCAGGGCGAACGCCGTGAATACGACAGCTGCGTCAACAAGCTGGGAAAAAATAGAAAAGACAAACACAAACATGAGCATTATTTGTTTTATTTTTCATTTCTCCAAGACAAAACAGAACCCAACAAAACTGTTGGTCTTTATTTTTTTTTATATTTAACGTGGACCTTTTATTAGAACCGTAAAAATCGAAATTCGTCAGTAAACAAGATGAGTGGTTGTTCTTAGGCCGTCGATATTGCCTCATGACGAGAGACACACGACCTCCATTGCAGCGGATTAAGTTACATTTTTCAAAACGGTGTTTTTACCATTATGCTTTCCTTTTCTATACTGAAGACATGAGAGCTGTTTTTATTTGTCTTATGTTAAGTTTTTTTAATAAAAACTTTACATTTTTCTGGCAAGCTATGGTTAGTTTCAGCGCTTTTTCTTATTTTGTGCCTAGCTGGACCCGTGCATGCTGCACGGTGGCTTGAATTTCCCGGACAGACGCTCCCGGTGTTTGTCGCATCACTGCAAAACACAAGCATCTTAAACTAAGATGTGATATTTGCATCCGTTTTTAAGACGTTTTTTTTGGCATCTTACAGTGGTATTGCCATCGTGAAGTAAGATGCTTTAGCATCTTAAAATTTTGCATCCATTTTTAAGATGTTTTCGCCATCTTGCAGTTTGGCATCTTATAATGCCGACATCTCATTACGATGACGTCTTTTAAATTCAACCATCTTATTTTCATCTGTTTACAATATTAGCTGTTCAAATATGACAGATTCGTCGTCATCCAAGCTGCGAAACAGCTTGTGGAAGAGGACGTCACAATCGCAATACATCTTAATCCTTATAACTTGATTGTAGACCCATGTAGATCAACATCGTGTTAAAGATGAAATCAAAGTGAATGTAAAATCATGTTAGTTAGCCACCCCAGTCTAACGCAGCGTCTACAATCGTTATAGATGTATAGGATATCGCCTGTTTCCTAGTGCTGGGGGTCTAACAAAGTCGAGGGCGCGCAGCGGCCGAACCATCGTTTGATTCCAGCATGAGGAAAGCGGGCGATATCCTTCTTCTATCCCGTTTTGAAGCTATCAGTCCGACGTACATTGTTGAGCCCAAGTGAGCACGAGTGGAATACATTGTTGTGTTTAGCCAGAAGAAAGTTTGTGTATCAAACAACACACACAAGACCAGGTCCTGTTGCAGACATAGGGCCTTAGGTCTTCGGGCAGATGACCAGGAGTGGTTAACGCTCGTGAAACCCTTTTTTTTTTAGAAAGTTTGTGTATAATATTCGTTAAGACGAAATGCTACATGCAACGAAAACAGCAACGTTAAATTTTGAATGCGGTTGCAATGTAGTATTTAACATGAATTCTCGAACAATTTTTTTGACTTTCGAGGTGGTGTCGTTTTCAAAAAGTGTTCCATTTAATTGATTATATTCGGTTGCCTTATTCCTTTTTGTCATTTAATGGAAACCAACGTTTTATACAGCAGCGGTTGCAATGTTGTGAATCCACGTTGAGTGCTGTGATCCAGGATGCCCGCCCTCCGCCATTGATCCCAGCACTCCTCGTCCTCGTTCAGTGTTGCGATCCCGTCGTGTCGTATTGTTATAAGAGGACTGATAACTTCACAACGGGTGAGAAGTCAAACGAGTTTTCTACTTTCGTTAATTGTGTAGATGTTTCAGCACGCGTTTAGGTTATTCATAGGTTGTAGAAAGAATACGACCATTTGATTTTTTAAGAACATGACTACGGTTTACTTAGGATTAGCACTTGAAATAGATAAAGGCACAGTGAAGTTTCAGAGCGTTTTGCTTTAGTGCTAAAACACTCCAACTCAGTAAACAGCCCCCTCAAAATGTTGGTAAAAACTTCACTTCGTTTCCGATTTCATACATTGTGCCGTCTTAAATGATGGCATCTTTGCTTGTTTCACAACTTTAAAAAGTTACCCACTTAAAATAAATTGGCATCTTACAATTTTGCAACTTGCTCTCTTTTCCCAACTTAAAAATAAACCATCTTACTGAGTGGACATCTGAAATTGCTGCCATCTTACACTAAGTGAATTTGGCAACTAAATGTGGTGTCTTAAACAGCTAAGCATCTTAAATATTTAATTCGCGTGCTTTCCATCTGATAATAAGATGCATATTAGGTTTAATGGCATCTTAAATTAAACACGTATGAAATTGTACGCATCTTGAATTGGTGGCATCTTAAATCGTCAATGCACAGATCCATTGCATCTTAAATTAAGATGGCTACGATTTCAAGAGGCTCATCAACCAAAACAACTGAATTTCAAATACATCTTACGAATTTTAAGATGATTAGTTTTTACAGCGTAGGAACGTAAATCGCGTTTTTAATATTTAACTGTGCGTCATTAATTCTTTAATTTTTTTCGTCCGCACCACCATCTGATGAGACCCTAACCCGACCTGCGTGTACTGAAATAGATAGTATTTCGTCCTAACGTAACTATTCAGCCCTTACCTCCTTCACCCCGGAAAAGTCGTTAACTTCACACAGCCCGGTCTGGAAGTAAGCATCTACGAAATAAACGCGCCATTCCATCGAGAGATAGGTGGGTTGATGCACTTGAAATTCACTTGCGTGCCCCGGATTATATATGTAGATTATGCCACGGGCTACCATTTTACACAGTTGTCTTATAAGCCTAATACCTACAGGTAATATCAAAAACGAGTCCAAGATGACATTTTCGTTTTAGTTTTTTTTTTCTAGTTTTCGTTTCATCACCAGTCGATTTTTCCGCGCTTAGGTACACCTAATTGTTGCACCCTGTGCCGTGCGCATACAAAAGTTAATCTACGATTTGCCGTGCAATTGTTGTGCTTTGTTTTTAGGGAGCACGAACCAAAACTGAGTTATCTGCCCCACGCCCGTGCAGTTACCAAAACTTAAACAATGGCATATTGTTTCAGCCATTCGGTTACCGAAGATTATGCACAACAATATTAGAGTGGTACAAAGCATTTTCTACAATAAAAAGGAAGATTTACCCATTTTAGTAGCCTTTCTCGCCACTAGTTACCGTTACCTGTAAGGGGTTCCCTGGAAAAAGGGCACTAATGAAAAATATATGTTTTGAGAAAAGGGCAAAAAACTGAGAACTTGTATTTTATGCTCAATCTTTGAAAGTTAGCATTTTCTGATGGGATATTATTCATGTTCCTTTGTAAAACATATTTTTGTGACAGATACGTATAGGAAAACAGGAAACTAATGGAAAAATCGTCAATGGCACTGGCGACGGCCATGTTGAAAAGCAGCGGCATCTTGCGGCGACATCCGGCGTTAAATTAAAAAATTATTCGTAAAGTGCTTCTGTTGATCGATGTATTACCGTTTGTGCCCTTATTCCATAGACTGAGAAGTGCTCTATCAGATTTTTAAGAAGGCGGAAAAAGGGCACAAGTGACTTTATGCCCTTTTTCCAGGGAACTCTTCATTTAATTTGTATGCGTTTTTTTAGTTTTAATTTTTCCCGAAGAAGTAGTGGCATGTGCAGGACGTCATCTCACGTCCCTTAGATTCACAAGTCGACCACGTCAAATAATGGTTTGGTCCTTATAGCTAGCTAAGTTACTAACTTCAGAGTGTTTTGCTTGCAACTTCGCTTCTGATAAGATTTTAATTTTTGTCATTCATTTTTAATTTCATTATATTTAAGTGATTATATAACTATTAATGCACTGTTTTAGTTTTAAGAACGTTTAGTAATAATTAAATGTTAATTTTATGCAAATTTCACCTCGTCTCCGAGTGTGTTATAAACGGATTCGTTTGTGCGAATAAAAAAAAAATCGACGTCGGGAACGCATCTCCGGTTCGTCGCTCATACGCATGCGCATGCGCTTAGATCCCCCCACGAGGAGATTAAGGGTGGTTAACCCCTTGATTGAACAACTACTATTCAAGCTACTTAAAGGGGGATAGCCACCAAATGACAAGCTGTGCAACATCCATAGCCACTGGCCGCTATCTAGTTCTGTCTAGCCCTTACTTTCAACAGGTGAGGGAACACACAAATAAATATCTTTCTACACAACAAACAAGCCACGTGCCTCCTTAATTATTGAGTGTATAGGCCCATTCTGACCGAATCCGGTTACGTTACGTTACGACCTCCGACACGGTCAACAACAACGACTGGTACCGGCACGCATTCTCACTACAAACGGCCGGCCGATAGAGCTCAGCCAATCATATACATGTTGGGAAGCCATCGTTGTTCTCACTACATACGGCCTACCCCGTAGCAAACCAAACAACACAAATCCATAGCACTAACGATTAGAAATTGTAATCGGGGATAATTCGTAGAAGCAGCCGATCAAACTTGCGCACATTTAACTACGATTCAACTTTATTTTTACGTGCAAACGCAGCGGCTCATTCAAGCTCAAACCACACGCTCGCACACGCCTCAAAACGAAACCACGCATGCATCATCACATCGAAACGGCATTCAAACACCTGCTTCGATACGTGGGAGTTATTTCCACACGTAGATTTGAGCTTACCAGACAATTACTTAGCGATTTCCTTCCACGAATTAGGGTTATCTCCCTCCCCCCTCCCCCGTGTCTTTTATACTCTTTTTCTCTTGATCCAGTAAACCAGAGGAACTCGTGCTTCTATAAAGATCGGCTCATAACGAGCGAACAGATTCGGCGCCATGTTGCTGTGACGTAGTACGGCGACTCGTAATCTGATTGGCTGGTCGTTAGCTCGCTGCCGGAACGGAGAGGCCAAAAACAAGCCAAGAGAGGCATGAACAGCAGCACTCCGGCGGCCGTAAGTTCGAGCCCCTAGGCTATTTTTATGATATCACTTCCGTCGGTACCGGACTTAAAAACGTAACTTAACGTAACCGGATTCGGTCAGAATGGGCCTTAAAGGTGGTGCGCCCACGTCCATCAGGGAGCAGCAGGTAAAATTAAGCCTAACGACATCACGGGCGCTTTTTTTCTATATATTGACCATCTGGCAACGCAGATTATGAACCACTGAATAGGCACCATCTAGTGACTGTGATATCGTTAGCCTTGACCGATTGCTCCCAGGTGCACGTGGACGCACCAACTTTACATCCAATAACTAAGAAGGAACGTGGCTAGTTTGGTGTGTAAAAGGAAATTTCTTTGCGTATTCCTTTCGCTTGTTGAATCAAGTGCTACGTAGAGCTAAACAATGGTAGACGACGCTAGATGCCGCAACCTGTCATTTGGTGAATAGGCACCTTTAAGTCATTAAAGTTCTTGTGGAAACATCGGCAACTGATTTGAACTCACAGTGTTTAAACCA